>JAJOOH010021918.1:0-23740 GCA_029582605.1 Solanum gracilifrons | reverse complement strand
TATATATATATATATATATATATATATATATATATATGAATTGACTAAGTTCAAGTGTGTATGATGAATTATTATTTAGTAATGTTTGAGATTGAGCCTATATGATGATATATGATTAGGATTGCTTAAGAATTAAGCATGTGATTAGAATATCTTGAGACTAAGGCATGTATGATGAATGATGATTGTTAGGGATTCTAGAGTAAAATCTAAGATGTTGAGTTATGACTAGTAGGGCTTGAGAGTAGAGCTTAATTGATGAATTATGATGATTGGAGCTTTGAGAGTAAAGTGTATGTATTTTGATTTGTATATAGTATTGTTGTGGAAGGATTTACCCACATGATCTATATTATGTAAGTATGAATGTGTAATGTGAAAGGTTTTCTCACATAGAATGATTCTAGGTTTAATGGTTTTCTCACCTAAAAAGAATCTAAGAGTAAAAGTAATCATAGATGGTGATGAGTTCTCACATGATCTATTAAGCTTTCATAATGAACTAAGACATACTTAAAAAAGTATCTCGTAGTGTTCAGAGGCTAAAGATTCATCATAAATAGATCATAGATGGTGATAGTTGTTCACACATTGTCTAAAGAGTTAAACTAATGATATACCTTGAATCGGTAGGTCAAGGGAACCCTTTCATGAGTAATGAGCATGTATGAACTATGTTAGCTTGAAGTAGTGATGTGATATCCCTTCATGAATAGGACGACTTGTTAAGAAAAGACCATGCATGGTAGCTTAAGATAGTAGAACTCATGGATAGCCTTGGATTGAGAAATCGTACCCTTCCAATGTAGCTTGAACTAGCATGAGAGTTTGCTTGCATGATAGCTTGACTTGGTGAGGCCAAATGATTTCATGATAGCTTGGATTGAGCAATAGTACCCTTCTTTGAGTAGCTTGGACTTGGGCCTTGGTGATGGGTTGACTTGTCCATATTGAATAATTTTAATGATGAAAAAGGGGTAATAAAATGCAATGTAATTAATTGTTGGTGTGTGATGTGTTCAGAATGGTTTGAGAGGCTTATTGACTCATTGTTGATGTTGTATCACGATTGTGATGTTGTGAATTGTGTATTATTATGAAAATGACCATCTCCTTATTATTTATGTGTGAACGTGTCATTTGCATTTGTTCTGAGACATGGTTGTGATAAGTGTTATGTAAATTGTGGAAGAATAAGAAATTAAAGAGGATGTACCATTTCGAGGGACGTGTCGCACACTACGACGGATACTATTATCGAGGGACGTCTCGCACACCGTGACAAATACTATTATTGAGGAACGAGTCGCACGCCACGATGGATTTTATTATCGAGGGTCGTGTTGTACGCCAAGGCGGATGCATGGTAAGATATGTCCCCCATGGGTCCCAGACTGAGAGACAGCGGGTGTGTATCATTAGGTCAGACATGCATAACTCTAATTAGCATTGCCTTTCATTGCATTGCACATCTTTATCATTGGTGAACTTGATCTTGTGTTGCTAATCTTTTGAGTGACTTTCTGTGGAACTTGTGATTGATGAATATTGAGCTTGTTGTTGAGGATATGTAATTGTTGAGTTGTGTGCTATGTAAATTGTGAACTATTAGGTTGGCCTGGTTTTATGCAGGTTCAAGTTGTGTAGGTTCAGGTGGGGTGTAAAGAGTACCCGTATTCTATTCCCTTAGCATGTGTTTAAAATTTTACTTGCTGAGTACCGTGTGGTTCGGTACTCACCCCATGCTTCTATAATTTTTGTAGGTTACGAGCCCAAATATTTTTGATAGTTTCCATTCTTTTCTTTTTCGAGGCTTCATGTAGATTTGTGAGGTAGTTGTTTGTCATCCCAGCGGACCTTCTTACTCCTATTTATGATCTTGTTCTATTCTAGGAACAATGTCATTTAATACTTGTGTTTTTCTTTTGAATCAATTGTAATACTTTAGAGACTTGTACACATGACAACTAGGTTTTGGGGGTTTTATTAAGTTGACTTAGTTATCAGCACTTATGATATTTTGAGATTTCAATTTTTCTTACTTCCGCATTATTGTGATATTTGGGTTTTAGGCTAACTTGTCTTGGTGGGACAAGACGAGTCCCATCACCTCCATTTTTGGGTCCTGACAAAATGGTATCAGAGGCCCAGGTTTATAGGTCTCACGTGTGTCTAAAACGAGTCTAAGTAGAGTCTCGATCATCGGTATGAAGACGTCTGTACTTATCTTCGAGAGGCTATAGTGACTATTCGAAAAAATCTTCACTTTTTGAATCTCTATCGTGAATCCTTTGTCTGTTCTTATTTGTATCGCTTCATTCCACTACCTCTCACTTATAGTGATGACTCGTGTGTGGTTCTTCATGCGAATAGTTGGGTGTCATTTATGGATTGGAGGTTAGATTTGGTTTTAGAAGTGATAGACTAATGAAAATGATATGTGGTCAAATTCATTCTGTTATGCGACTCGAAAGGGTTGAGTTAGGTGATGGCTCGATGAAACATTTTGAGGACATCTAAATGATGAGGTTGAACAATGTCTTGAGGAATTTCATGAATGTATTATCTTTTTAGGTTTGTTACCCAACAATGAAATAGTATTTGTGTGGTATATACGATATCTGAAGTGGTTCAACAATTGAAAGAGGAATGATTACATGGAAGATTAGATAATGAATATGATAACTTTGAAAACTACAGTTAGTAATGTTGTGATAACATATATGGGCTACTTAGTGAATGATAAGAATGATGTTACGCTAATTGATGTCAGAATCTCTACTATAGTTTCATAGATTGAGTACATGTCAAAGAGTAACATTAAATGACTACTATATTTATACTGATTCTTACTTGGTTAGAGTGATGGAGTGTGTTATTTCTACTGTCGACCTGATCTATGAAGAAATGTATACCTCTTTGGATAAGAGACCGAACATATTTGGTAGTGTATTGTAGTTACTTAATGGGTAGTAATGTGTGGGCTACTTAAGTATAATTTTCTCAAGGGGTATGATGTGTTCTAGTGGTGGATCTAATGTGCATCACGATCTGATACTAATGATATATGGAAATGGATACGTCGATTATCAAGTGTGAATACTACCTACTTAAGGGTTATCAGTTGTAGTACATTCTGGTACAATGAGTTTCAATGTTGCATCCATATTTGAGAAGTCAACTAGTTTGTTACTATGGTTGATTAGGTTAAGCATTGTTTATAAGAAAAATCTTAGTGGTGGATCTTTAGTACAATATTAATGCATTTAGATTGTGCAGTGTTTTCCGAGGATTCTAAATGAGGACTGGTGATTTCATCGTAAGCTCCAAGAGACTAGATCGATAGCAGAAAGTCAAGTTTATGGGTAAAGAAGGTCTCAAAGAGTATACTTGTATCAAGGTAATTGAGGATGTTAGTATGAAAGTTTGTATAAAGTTGGGTTAGTCCTTTGTGTTTGATTGGTATAACTGGGTTTAAGGTGTCACATCGATGATAAGGTTGACTTCGTGATGATGGTAATGACTACCAATCATAATGGTAATGAGCGTTCGATAGATTATGATTAGGATGCAACCATAGATAAGATTTTTTTATATTAATGGATTCTCTATGGTAATAAGAACTTGCGTGTATCTAAAATTGTGGTTTTCTGCTATTTGGTGAGCAACCTGGTCGTATGGAAAGTTGTAGGATGTGTTGAAACACTGCTTGAATAGAATTGAAAGGAGCTAGAGTCATAAATGGAAATAATTAGTGGGATGTAGTTTAGTTTTCAAAAGGAGATGAGAACAAGGATATTTACTTTTATTGCAAGGGCCAAAGATGTATCTTCAGAAAGAGTGGATAATTTGATTTAGAAACACGTGGTTCCAATTGTTTTGCCTAGATTATTGTTATAGTGTTATACGTCATTCATATCATCTAAAAGTTGTTGGATAAGATTTGAGAAAGAGGTCTACAGATGTTTGATTCAAGTGTGGTGATAAGTTCTTTTATGATTTTGAGTTTGGTAACTGGTACAGTTTAATTTTTAACGAAGGATATGGTAAGATCGATGGAGAGGCGATCAATGATAGGCTAAGATGCATGAATTCATACAGATATTCAATGTATGAGTTAATATTGATAGATAATGGGATTGTGTTACACGGTTAGGCTAAAAATTCAAATATTTAATTGTGAGTCTATGTTTGTGGTAGTATATTTTGTCAAGGTATGGATTGATAAGGTAAGAAATGATCGATCACATTGGGTATTGAGTGTTTGGAAGGACTTGTGCATAATTTGAGTCGTAAAATTTGGTTACTTTTGATTGTTAAAGGACCTAAAGAGGGTTTTACGAAATGTTTTGGTTTAGAGTATAAGGTAAAAATGTCACGGGTTGTTGGACAACTAATAAGATTAGTATGTGAGTCAGCAAAAGGAACAAGAGTCTTGTGTATTGAAGAGTTCAAGATATTTAGAATTTTACGTCATGGAAAGAATTTAAGGAGGGTGAAGGAATAAGACCTCTTTTATAAACCCTTAGTTCGAAGTCGAAGGGTGTATGCAATTTTGCCTTTGAGTTCAGATATGACTATGATATGTGAAATGGTTTGGCACAAACTTACTAGTAGTTTATCATCAACTTTTATGAAGATTGAGTTTTGATTTGGGTGAAAAATAGTAATGTGTGTAAGATTATGTGTTGTTATGTGGAGCTAAATTATTCAGATTATGGTAGATGACTTATGGGTGTGCAACAGTATGGACCTACAGTGATACATGGTTATTGGAGATTTTGAGTGGATTGAAACTACTCTGTTGACGGAACTACACAAATCATGGTGATGTGTTTCGTAGATACTTTATGGTAAATAGAGGTTATGTGCTCATAGTATATAGAATTATTGGGGTGACCAATAGTTTCTTAAGTGTTGGTATGAGGTATATGATGGTATGAATAATAGTTGAAACATAGTATGTGAAAGATTACATGAAGTTGTCATTGGATGTGATTCAATAGCTTTATCTCGATGAGAAAGTTCTATCAAATGTGAAATTAGTGCTATCAACCTTGGGTGGGACTCATATCTATCATGGGATGCTTAAATGGAAAGAAATGAGGCATAGTTTGAAATTTTGTAGGCTACAATGTGCTTGCTAAGAAGATTTTGATACTAGCAACGGTTTGAGACTAAGGTCAATGACTGGTGTGGTTATGGTGTTTGTTGGTATTATGGGTATTGGTTTCAATGGAATACTGTGAGAAATATGTGGTGTTTGATAAATCAAGTATGTGTAAGATTGTAAAGGGGATCAAACTAGTTGATTGTAGGTCACTAAAACTTGAGCGATGGAGTTAGATGAATGAAAATGTTTGATATGAGCACTATATATGGAAGGACTATCTTGTGTTATTCGACCTTGTTTTCGTACATTCTTATGTGACCACCTTCTTCGTTCTGAACATTATTTGGAGTATGATTCACTGCTTATGCCTAAACGTGTTTTTTTCTTCGGTGGTGAATTCCTGGTGGTGGATCGGGTGTACCGATCCTGTAATTTCCTCTTGGTAATGTAGGATGCATGGGTAGATTTGGTGATTTCAGATGTGGCAGATTCGGTGTTGCATTAGGGAAGTTGATGTTTTCCAGTAGCTTTATGATCTTAGGCATATTTATATGCCTAAGTTGTTAATAATTGCCCATGGATTGATTACTTTAAAGAATGATCTTTAGTTATTAGAGTGATTTTTGGTATAACTTGTGATGATTGTGCACTCACATACATGATTAGTTGTTTTAGGAACTCTCGAAGGAATTGAAGTTGGAACAAAAAAAGAAGGAGCAAAGACATACAAGAAAATGACTGAGGCAAATATGCACAGTGGTGGGCACTTTGCTAGGCGCGCCGTGCCAAGGCTGAAAGATCAGAGCCCTTTCTCAAGCGTACTGAGAGGCGCGACGCGCCTAGGGTGAAAGATCTGAGGCGCTTTCTTGGTGCTTTGCTAGGCGCACCACGCCAAGGTGGAAAGTTCTGAGGCAATGTCTAGGCGCGATGGGAGGCGCGACACGCCAGTAGGATCCCAACTTTTCCAGCATAAAAGTGTTAAAAAAGGATTCCTAATTGTAATAGGCTTTGGCTCTAATTTTCCTACTATTATAAATAGACCCTTAGGGCTCCATTGTTAGGGTTCAAATTTTAATTGGTGTGCAAGAGCAAGTATCAACGTTTCTAATAGGTTTCGATCTTCTAACTCTTCTATTTTCCAGAAATCGCCTTAACAAATGTATTTTGTGGTTTTCTAATAGCATGAGTGGCTAAACACCCTTAGTTCTGGGGTTGTAGCTACAAATTGATTGTTTATTATTAAAGGCTTTGTGAATCAAGTCTTGGTTGTCATTACAAGTTACTTCTATATTCTTGTTTTAGTATTTATGCTTGCGCACCATAAGATAAATCTATTGTTTAGTCTTAAAATCGAGAGAGGAGGGATTAGATACACTAGAGGATATAGAGAGCTCGATCGACCCATTTGATTGAGGTGATTTATGTTAGGAGTGACGCACGGACGAACAACTTGCTTGGTTACGAAACATGATGAAATATAAATGGTCGCCAGTTAGTCTATTTATCCCCGCTCAACGATGTAGTTAGATAGCCAACTGGAGTACGCGACTAGAGCTGTGAACCCGACTCATACAATTAACCTTGTAAACCAGTAACTTGACAACTAATTCTAAGCCGATAATATGATACATGAGATTCAATACATGCTGCAACCTTGGAATTGACTTTTTCTTGCTTGAAACATCATCTTAAAGTCGTTCATAATTAGTTACTTTTATTTATTGCATAATTAGTAGTAGTTAACAATCATAACAATTTCTGAAAAAGGTTACTTTTATTTTATTTGTAGAATTGAGTGTCGAATATAAGTTGATCATAAGTCCCTTGGGAACGATAACTCGTTTTTGTAAAGAATCTATATTACCTGCGCAACCACATACATTTGTAGATATATTGAGGAGCAACAAGTTTATGGCACCGCTGCCGATGAGTTAGAAATTGATTTATATTCGATCTTTTTAAGTATACAATTAGAATATTCAGGTATTAATTACTTGATCTTAGGTTGTCTATTGCAAGCACTTGACTGTTAGGTCTGGCTCGGAAGGGAAAACTTGTCGAACCTTACAACGAACCCGAAAGATTTTACGGCAGCGCAAGAAAAAGAATCAATGACGTCCTGTAGAATTAGGGTTAAGTCTTTAGGAAAACAATGAGAACAATAACCAAGACAACACGAATAACCCAGAGAACTTGAATAACCAAGGGGTACCCCCTGTCCTACCTGCAAGACCAGTCTGTGATGTGGTAGTCCCATTCACAGCTAATGTGGCATCTAGCATTAGGAAACCTCCACCGGGGGGTAGATTTTAACTAAAAGAGGGCATGGTACAACTACTCCATTCTAATGGGCAATTCACTGGTCTCCCTTACGAGGATCCCCAAATCCACCTTAGGAACTTTATAGAGATCACTGATACATACATCCCAACTGGAGTCTCATCAGACTATGTGAGGCAGACGTTGTTTCCATACTCATTGTTAGGAGCCGCAAAGCATTGGTTAGATACAGAAAGCCACCAAACTCCATCACTACCTGGGATTACCTAGCAAGGAAGTTCCTGAGTCGATTCTTTCCATCCAAGAAAACTGCACGGTTGAGGAGTGAGATATAATGTTTTAGGCAAAATCAAGGGGAGGACATGTACCAGGCATGGCCTCGTTTCGAACAAATGTTGAATGCTTGCACTTAAGAAATGAAAAGAAAGGGTTGTGTATTTGTAATGAATATGTGCATAGAGTTAAAGGATGAATAACTATAATAATGCTCTTTGTTTGTCTTTGGTTCCTTGTATTTGGAAAAAAAGTGAGACGTAAAAAAGAGAACAAAACTGATTGAATTTTGAAAATGTACCACTATTTATTAAATTGGTTAAACCGAAAGCGAATCGAAATAAATCGAACCGAAATTGTGATAACCGAACTGAACCGATTTTATTTCAATTTGGTTTGGTTTCACATTTTTGCCAAACTGAAAATCGAAAAACTGAACCGAAATTTGCAAACCAAATCGAACTGACCGAATGCCCACCCCTATCCTTGACGGAAACAGAACCCAATAAACAATTTTTTCTGTGGCTTTACTTGTTTCTAAAATCTTTCCACTGATCCCCAAGCTATAACTAGTCATTTAGGATAACTCCCTTCACTAGGATGGTCAATGTCTATCCCAAGTATGTCTCTTTGTTCACACTCCAGAACCTACTCTCGTTAATATTACACCACCACCACACATATTCCTTGGATATGCCCAGAACCTCACATAGTTATAGATGGTCGCATCACACGTCTAGATTTTGCTTACAAATTACATCGCAGTTTATCTAAACCCTTGCACCTATCTCAGGCAATTACAACCTGCACAATTTTTGAACATTTAGGCTAGCATATTGCACATATCAAAATCCAGACAAGAAATACAGTGCACATAGTTATGTCATTGCCTCCAAGAAAACACACCTTTCACACCAACAGTTAATTCAGACAATAACAAGCACGCATTCAACGTTTCAAGTTACCACTTACACATAAGTCCAAATTATTAATTACTTCGCTCCATGGATGAACATTACTGATCATCCATGCATTTACACCACTCCTAGGGCAAGATACTAATTGGAACATTCTCAATTCCAATTTTCTTTGCTTGTGTCCTTTCAGCTGTTACCACGACGTCCGGTTAACTTTGTCGAGATACCAATTGGAATCGGCAAATACCAATTGGACTCAACTCATACCAAAAACTACAACCCGCACGAAAGGAGAGACGAAACAAAATGACTTCCTAGAATGCTTCATAGCTTCCTAAAGATTAGATGTGGACGTCAATAAACCAATCTACAAGAGTCTATTCCCCATTTGAAACCGGTAACCTAGTCTCTGATACCAATTTGTCACGACCCAACCCACTAGACCGTGCGGGCACCTACTCAAACACCTAAGTAGGAAAACCCTCGATTCCCAAAATCATTTTAAGACATGCGGAATACTAAGAAAACAGAAGAACAAGTAACATTCATAAGATTTTATAAAATAAGAGTTTTTGACAGCAACTTGAGTTAAGACTTGTAAAGTAATTAACACCCTAAGGATCTAGTCTAAACAGGTACAAGAGCTACTAAGAGTAACAAAAGTATACATGACACAACTTCCACCATGCGGAAGGAAAAATAGAAGTTGTTGGAGATTGCCTTCGTCTTCACCTACGAAGCATCACTGATCCTTCAACCAGACTATGCCAAAAAGGCATAGCAAGATTAGTAACAGTACAACCACACATATTGTTAGGCATCATCGATCAACACGATACCCACCGCATATTATAAGGAATCAACTAGGAAGATACATGTAATAAGACTGTTTGTTCCTCTACATTTACAAATCCCAAATACTTTATAACATACTAGTACTTGACTATAACCCCCTTACCTTATTTGTTCTAACTCATAGCTTAACCATCTGTATCTTAGGAGAGATTTCAGATATTACCACTACCAAGCCGATCAACACTCACCACACACCCTTAGTTCATTCCCGACACCACTCAACTTGTAACCCCATAGTACTTATATCAAGGCTTGTTAACCATTTCAATGCTACCTCTTTCCGGGGGAAAACCCAACTATTAACACTACAACATGACACCAACCCCATCCTCAATGATAACTCACATGACCATCTTTCTAAAACAACAACAACAACAACGAGACCCTTGGTCCCCACTTTGGTTATTGCAACCCGATTAGGAGCTCTACCATTCACAGTTCATTTATGAAGAGATATACCCAACTATCTTACAACACCGCGAACTCACGCATAAGAACCTATGGAACAATCCAATTATCTTTTCAGGAAACATGTCCAATTCCACATTATCAATATTACACATATTTGACAAGTCAATGGTCCTCTAATAGAACCCAAGCCCAAACTGTTAGTGTGCCGAATTGTGTCACCCGATCCAAGTTAGTGTGACGGAACGTGACATCCGATCCAATATGTATGTCGGTATGTGACATTAAATCCCAGTCAGTGTGTTGAAACATAACACCCGATCCATTAAGCAAGCCACAATCAGAATCACAATATACATTCTCAAAATCATACAATCAAGTGTTGATTCATGGCATACAATCATTCTTTCGTACTCCTTTGCATTACGTGTGATCAATAGTGCAACATTCGTATACATACATATATTACAATGAAACGATTACTAGCATACATCACACAAAAAAGGAATCAAACGATCACCTACCCTAGTTCATGGGATAGGGCTTCCTTCTACGATATACGTCTGATGCAACCCTAGGAATATGTGTTTAATCATCTCTTTTCGCTTCACAAAATCCTACGCATGAATTCTATAATCCATTACCACTATACAATGCAGTGAATTAAGGATTTAATACTACTCAATTAATAAAACCTAGCCTACCCGGGCGCCAAGCAGCTGCACGGGACTTATGTGTTTCCACTATCTTCAAAATGATGCTCTAACTTAGTAAATTGCATTCATCCAACTAAAATGTCCATTTTAGCATGTTTTCATGATTTTATGCATGGCTATCATACTTACTGCATTTTTGTACTAATCCATGCTTTTCCTAAATTTTCCCCAAGTGTAGGGTGCAGTTCTCAAGGTGGTCAACATTGTGGCTAAAGCTTGGAGTTGCTAATTCTCCTAGCTTGATGGTGAGTCCTCATGATTCAACGATGGATGTTATCTTTATAATTATTTTTCTTGTATGTCTTTTTCGGATTATGTTATATGGGTTGTGTCCCTATTTGATACAAGTATTGTAATAGATGGCTATATTGAGGCAAGTCTAGACTTACGCTTTCCTTTATGACAATTTTGGATTTGAAATGCGTTTTAACTCTTTATTGTTCTATACTTATGTTATGATATGTTAAGTGGCTTACATGGTGCCTTTCGGGGTTCTACGTGCCTTGTTACATCTAAGGAGTACCCCTGGATCATGACACTAAGCTTGTTAATGTTCAAAAGAAATTACTTAAATTGTGATAGTTGTTAGAGGGAAAGCTATCTTACCTATAGGCTAGCCTACCAACTGTTATTTGGCTATTAATTAGTAGTTTCCATAACCCATATAGTGAAATTTGCCTATAGTCGATCACATCCTGAGAATTCCTCTTTATATTGTTATTTCCTTAGTTTTTGATGATTTTGTAGCTCATAATTGCAAACCAACACCCCCAATCTGACATTCATTGTCACCCCCTTTAGACTTGTTTACATGTATTTTTTGATACTTTCTATTCCTATAACTGATTAGATCGCATTTGTACTTCATACTTGAGTTTGAACACGTACTGCCCCCCTATGGGTTCGACCCCAACTCTTTGTTGGGTTTTTTATACTAGTTAACGATCGTTTTCACCTAGAATTGGATGAGGTGAGCTTGAAACATTAATAAAAATGGCGTCACTGCCGGGGAGTGGTGTTGTTTGAAATTCGTTTATTGAAATTGAATTGTGATTTTTTTTTTGTAGCCAAGTGGGCCACCAAGACGACATTGGGAATCTTAATGATGTAAATAACCCAGTGTTGAATGATCTAATTCCATTGGGTGGTGTGGATGTAATACATTTACCTCCAATTGAAGGGAATGTCGTCTTCCATGTTACTAGAACAATGCTACAACTCCTTCAAATGAAAGGTCTATATGGACGATTGGCTCACGAAGACCCACATGATCATATTCGGAACTTCATGGATGTTTGTGGCCCATTCTCATTCAAAAATGTACCACAATAATCAGTCCATCTCAAGTTGTTTCCATTCTCTTTGATGGGTGAGGCTAGCAAATGGTTAGCTGAGTTGCTTATCACCTCTTGGGATGAACTTACCACAACATTCAAAGTGAGATTCTTTCCCCCGTCAAAGATGATGACGCTCAAAGATAGCATCCAACGTTTCAAACGCTTGGAAGGTGAACCAATACATGAGACATGATTGAGGTTTAAGAAGTTGGTGGTTCAATGTCCAGCTCACGGACTGCCAAACCATTTATTTCAGCAGTACTTCTATGAGAGTCCTGACTCGGTGGACAAAGGAGTTGCTGATCAACTTTTTCCCAGAGGTATAATGCAACAACCCTATGAAGTAGCATCTCAACTCCTTGTTGATATGCCCAAGATCAATAGGGTATGGTACACTCGTGAAGACCAAGTCTGTCCTCTCACTTTTAGAATGTCTAAAGATCATATTGAAAAGGAACAAGAAAGAGACCAAAGCATGGCCAAGATGATGACCCAGTTGGATCTATTGGTGAAAAATGTGATGGGTAGTGTGTTGAATAGTGTAAATGTTGTGGGTGTTGGTAGAGAAAACCTCAAAGAAGCTCAGTTTGAAGCGTTGTACAATAAGGAAGTGCACTTCCTAGCTAATCAAGGAAGAGGCTATCATTCAAAATATCCAAGGACGGGTTGAAATTCGGGTTGGAATAGAGATGAGGGATAGAGTGATCGTGACAAAGAGTGGCGTGATTGTAACACTTGTTGGAAGAAAAGAGAGGGTGAAAAGGACAGGTACGTCCCACCCCATGAGCGTCAAAAGCCCAAAGAGCCAAAAAATGTCCGTAATGAAGACATGTTCTCACGCATTCTAAACAAAGTTGAAGGGTCGAACAAAGTATTGAAAGAGATTAAGGAAGATGTCTCAACTCTCAATCATACAATGACTTCTCACTCAGTTGATATTAAGCAGCTGGAAATGCAAATGGGTCAAATATCGACCCAATTGAATCCAAAACAAAAAGGGGGTTTGAATAGCGACACAACGGCCAACCCTAAAAATGAAGCTTGAATCGGTATCCATGTTGTGCCACGACGTTAACAAAGGCACTTCTTGGGAGGCAACCCAAGTTTTTGATTTTGAATAATGGGTGTTGATTGTGCAGGTTGAAAAGTGAAAAGTATTGGAAAATAGGTAAGTTGGTGAGCAAAAGTTCAGTTGGTGATTCACCGAACAGGTTGGCGAAGCCCGATTTGGACCATCATTGGAAACACCCAGCATGAAGCAGAAATCTGTAAAACTCGGTGAGCTAAAGGCTCAGTCGGCGATTTACCAAAAAGGTTAGTGAGCCAGACTTTGTCCAACGTTTGAACCCTCAAATTGTTGGGAGTTCTGTAAAACTCGTCCAGCCAAAATACCACTCGGTGCATCATGGAGTGGTTCAGCGGGTCCGACTTATACCGCCTAAAGGGCCGCGAAATGAAAGGTTTTAAAGGCCAAACAGTTTAAAATTTCAAAATCCTTCCACTTTCCTAACTTTTCAAATCCCGTACCCTCTCACCTAACTTTAAATCGTTAGTATTTTCATGTTTTCCCTCGTATCTTGTGAAATTTTTGCTCGAATTTTAGAACTTTGCCGCCTAGCATTACAATCTATCATTTTCAGTATAAAAGGTTGATTTTTTGAACCCCAAACTCCATATGTGGTTGAACTTTAATGCAAATTGGTAATTTATTGTTGAGTGCTATTAGGTAGCATGATTTAATCTTTGTCTAATTGTCGGATTGCCCGTAATGAGTTATATTTATGCCTAATTATGCATAATTGATCGATTCCCGTGTCGTTGTTTGTCAAAATAGAGTCTAAATATTTGGGTTTCAATAAAAATGTGTTGGGTTTAGTGGGGTCAAGTCAAAGTAACCCCGGATTGTGCTAAATGATGTATTTTTCCCAATGATGGAGCGTTTGACGTCATTCTTAACGGTAAAACACGTGAAATGGTTAATTTTGGCCAAATCAGGAGAAGTTTGAGTACCCCGAGGGCATGGGTAGTATGGGTATGACCTCAATTGCATAGTGTAGGTGTTTAATTTTGTTTTCGTAGGCTACGGGTTGAATTTTAAAGGAGTGGGGTGAAAACTGGCACGTTGGGCCGTTTGATGAGCTGAGTCGAGCTTGCTGAGTGGTTTGGCGGTTCGCCAAATCCCCCACAGATCGCTCTGAATTTCAATAAATTAATGAATTGTGTTATGTAACTTTTGGCAATATATCGGAGCTCACCAAAAGTCTTTCTTGATCGCCCTTCTACGCCCTTAACCCCTAAAATACATTGTAAATTTTAGCGAGCTACTTCTGGCTCGGTGATTGGTGTCGGCAATTTCCCAAATGGCCCTAGACATCACCGATCATTTTGAGTTTTAAATATTTTTTACTGGTACTTTCGGCGAGCCCGATCTGGCTTGCCAAACTGTTCGACGAGTCTTTTTGCAACTCATTTTCTACATTTTTCTTGAACTTTTTCTAATGTTTTTGTATGTGGTTTGTAGGAATGGCTAGAAAAAATTTGACTGATAGTGGCATGCCGCCCCGAAATGGGGGTGCAGAGTCGTCATAAATGAGGAAGCAGTTGCTTCCAATGACAAGGCCAAGAAGCCACTAAGCCTAAATGACCATACCTTTACACTCAGCCCGTTAAAATCCTCAAAAAGACCTTTGTGATCTTTAGTGAGCTGAAGTGAATGTCAATTGGAAAATAAGGGCAACTCTATGGGTGGAGTCATGTATATGTTCGTGTTTTTAAGTATGAGAGTCGTATGTGATTCCGCGACCTTAAATTGTTGTAGAATCTTTTGTGAATGTGGAATCATCTTTGTTGTGAGGGCATTTGAGTACCTTTCTAGAGCATGGACTTGCATTTGAAGCAAGTATTCTGAACTTGAGTATCCTTGATAATGGTAAGTCACAATTTGAATCTTTAAGTGAAAAATTAAGAATTGTATGTGTAGTTTGAACCTTTTGTGTGCATTCATGTTGAGTCTTATGCAACACTATTTGAGAAATCCTTACTGAACTGCGGATCTTGAGTTTTACTTGAGGACAAGTAAAAGTTTAAGTTGGGGAGTGTTGATGAGTCTGAGATTTTGACTCATTTAGGGATTTATTTTGATGGTTTTATAGTCCTCAAATGCCTAATTTATGCTATAAACTTATATTAAAGCCTTGATTTCTAGGTATGGGAGATAAGGAGCAAGGCAAGGGGACTAACTGGAAAAAAGGAACAAAACAAGCTGAAGAAGTGGAGAAAAGCAATCATGGTGATCGCCAAGACCACTCGGCGGTTCATTGAGTGGCTCTTTAGCTCGCCTATAGTTCCACTGTGCTAGTCCCTAGGGAAGAAACCAAGTAGGGGACCAAAATAGGCAATCGGCGAATCGTTGATCCACTCCGCGACAACAAGTTTGATCGCCTAAAGTTACAGGACCTATGAGATTGATGAGCAATGCAAAATGGCGATGGAAGGGAGCAAAAGGTGGATCACTGAACAAATCGGCGAGCCCGACTTAAAACACCGATTTGACTTTCAGGCTAAATTTTGTGAAAGTATAAATTGGATTTGGAAAGGAATTTTGAGCAGTCCACTCCCAGATATTGTAGTTCCCATTCTAGAGTTAAAGTTTCTCTCTTAGTTTGTAGTTCTTATTGTAGAGTTTGAGGATTTCTAACCTTAATATTGAGGATTTGCAAGTGGGTTTCTACATTTCTTCTATTTGGACCACTGTAAGGACCTGGAAACATTTACCCAGATCATGGCGAATGTATTTAGTAATCATTTCTCTATTTTTATGATGTGTAGCTAAAACCCCAATTCTTGGGATATGATCATGTGATTATAGGTTGAATTAGGTTATGGGTATTGATTATTACTGATTTGAATGGTTAATAGAAATGGGTTTAATTGATTGTTGTTTTTTAATCTAAGAATTGTAGTTGCAATGCAATTCGAACTTAGAGTTCTAGGATTTCTTGGAAAAGGGGTTTGAGAATTAAAGCTTTCAATTGATGATTGTAGTTATTGGGCTGATATGAGTTTAGCTAGAAAGAGTAAATCCTAACCCCAACTCTACCTATCTAGCTCGAAAGAGTAGATGAATTAAGGTGTGGGTTGTTCTTATTTGTTAAGCTTATTGATGTTCGAAAGAAATAACTTGAATCGTGATAGTTGTTCGAGAGAAAGCTATCTCACCTATAGTCTAGCCTACCCACTGTTATTTGGCTATTTATTAGTAGTTTCAATTAACCATATAGTGAAATTTTCCTATAATCGAGCACATCCCAATAATTCCTTTTTGTATTGTTGTTTCCTTAGTTTTTGATTGTGTTGTAGCTGATAATAGAAAACAAAAACCCCTCAATCTCCCTTTAGACTAGGTTACATGTCTTTTTCGATAATTTCTATCCCTATAACTGAATAGATCACATTTGTACTTCACACTTGATTTTGAAGACGTACCACTTTCCGTGGGTTTGACCCCAACTCTTTGTTGATTTTTATACTAGTTAATGATTGTTTGCACATAGAATTAGATGAGGTGTGCTTGAAACTTTAATCAATAAACCATACTAAGAGTTTATTAACGATTGAAAGGTGAATATACTACGAAGTTTTAAAAGCCTCTAACTGAGTTGAGTTGTTGGGACATGCCCCCAGCTAACTCTAACAAAACTGAATTTGAAATGTAAAGACTAAAATGAAAGCATTTCTAATATCCTAGATGGATTAGGATTCACTACAGAAGCTGCTGAATATGGATCGCGGATTGATCTAAGCGCGGTCCGAATACTGAGTACCTGAACCTACATCAAGAAATGATGTAGCGTAGAGTATGCGTCAGTACTTGGAATGTACTGAGCGTTCAGGATATAGATGCTAAGCTGAACAAACATAAATAAGCTAAAATAAGGCATAACTGAGAAATACTGTAAACTGAACAAGAATGTAAATACTAAAAAGATAATTGAATGCAATGACCAAGTGCTAATGACATGCTAAACTGAATACTCAAGTATATATTGAAAACCTGGTCATATGACTAAGAGTCTAACTATGGGAGCTAGTATTAACCGAAATAAAACCACGTGAGCTAAACGTGGAGTCCGATGTATATTCCCCATCGAGAGGACCCAATATAACTTTCAAGGGGTATAAGGCACGATTGGCGTGATCACTAAATCTGATGCCCACAAAGAGGACTTATATCCTATAAGGCACATAGTTCTGGGATTATGAGGGTATCCTGAACCCTAGTCCAACGCGATGCTAAGTCTACTCCCAACTAAATATGTATATGACACACTATGACTAGAATATTGAAATGTTGAATAGCTCAAAATACTAACATGCAAAATCAGAGAATGCAACATATATATACTGATAATGTAACATTTGAAATAGGAGCATGATTATCTGTTTAACTGACCTAGCAAGTGTAATTGAGGAACTAAAAAAATCTACACAACTCAGGTTCTGAATTTCATGCAATAAACTAAACAACGTTTCCAAGAAATCATGATATTTTGATTAAGAATACTACAACAGCTAAATCACAACAATTATCCAACAATTTAGAAACCCTGGGTCTAAACAAAATATGAAGAATCAAGGATCTGACTGAATTATAGGGACCTAGTAGCTGGAATGAATCCTCCATTGAAATCCCACATACCTAGTGACGAAATCTACGGAGAAATCTTTCAATTTCGGGGCAAGAACTAAAGAAAACCTATTGCGTGTTCTTGAGAAATAGGCACTGATTCTTCTCTTTTTTGCTCTAATTTTTGGAAAATAATGTTTTTGGTAAGTTTTGATTAGATTACTAGGCCTAAACTGATAAAAATGACGTAGTTTAGGTATTAAACGACGTAGTTTAAAAGCCCAATGCATAGGGTATAAGACCAAAAAGAACCTGACTTAACAACTGATGAGGGCCAACCACAGCGCCACTGAAAGTCCGTTGTTGGGACCTCGACCCGTCAAGTGGGTCGTGGTTCTTGGCAATTATCTATTGGTTCTTGTACGCCTCTCTACTGTCCAATTCACAGACGGTGTGAAGGAGCACATACTGTGAAGGTCATTATGTTTCTTTAGTTGGGGTTGGGGTCTATTGGCTCAAGATGATAGACCCATCCACGACCCATCATCGAGACTACTGCCCGTGGTAGGCTCCAGAGTTTTGGTGCTTGAGCTTGGTGATTTTGCCTTGCCCCCACGAGCCTTGCCACGACTCGTGTTATGATCCATGACCCGTGAAGGGTCCTGTGGTTCACCACTTCTGGGTGGGTGTGAACCACGATGAGTGTGACAGACTGTTAATCACGGCTTGTAAACCCCTTCGCGGTTCACCTTTTTATGCTATTTTCCTGCTGAAAAGTCTAAGTATGATTTCTAAGGTGTTACACTCTTGACCTTTCATGAAGGAGCTATTATTAATTAACCTTCGATATTGTTCATCGAGAAAGTTGTCTTGAGATTGACACTTTGATATGTTTCCTCTGGATGAATGACATTCAACATTGATTAGTCCGAGATTTGGACTCATTTGTGGATTTGTTTGTATAGATTTAGTGTCCTCTTATGCTTAATTTGTGCCATAAACTGATGTTAAATCTTTGATTTTCAGGTATATAGATTAAGGAACAAAACAAGGACACTAACATGCAAAAAGGAACAAAACAAGCTGAAGAAATTAAGAAAGGCAAGCCTGGTGATCACCAAGAGCACTTGGCGAATCGCCGAGTGGCTAGATTTACCACCTAAAGTTCCAGTGTGCTAGCCCTGAGGGAAGAAACAAAGTAGGTTACAAAATAGTGCAGTCGGCGAATCATCGAGCAGTTTCGCGATGCAAAGATAGATTGCCCAAAGTTACAAAACTCGAGGATGTTGAATGCCAAGGCGAAAAGGCGATGGAAAAGGTCAAATGGTGACTCATCGAGTGGTTCGGTGAGCCTGACTTATTTCGCGAAATGGCCCTTTGTGGCTTATTTTTGGCGACTATAAATTATACTTTGAACATTTATTTTAGTATGTTGAGTATGTTTTGAGTGTTGAACAATACGAATTTAGCTCAGAACACTTTTCTCTCTAGTTTTTGATAGTTTCGAAGAATTTTAGAGATTCAATTTGTAGATTTTGGAAGTGGGTTTCAAATATTCTACAAATGGAAGAATTTTAAAGACTAAATCACTATTACCCAATTGATGGATAATCGATTCGGTAATTGTTTTTACCTTTTATGATATTTGGCTAAAACCGCAATTCTTGGGGTGTGATCATGTGATTATAGGTTGAATTATTTTATGGGTATTGTTAATTACTAGTTTAAATGCTAAATTGAAGTGAGTTTAATCATTAATTGAGGTTTAATCTATGAATTGTTGTTACCATTGTAGTTCTAATTTAGTGTTCTTGGCTTGCTAGAGAGAGAGGTTTTAGTACTACGATTATTGATTAATGATTTGTAGGTATTGGCTTGAGCTGGGTTTAGCTCGAGAGAGTGAATCCTAAACCCAATTCTACCCATCTAGCTCGAAAGAGTGAGTGAATTAAGGTGTGGGTTGTTTTTCATTTTCATGCTTGTTTATGTTTGAAAGAAATCATTTGATTCGGGAAAATTGTTTGAGAGAAAGTTATCTCCCTTATTGTCTAGCCTACTCACTGATATTTAGCTGTTCACTAGTAGTTTCAATTACCCATATATCGTAATTTTCTTATAATCGATCACATCTCGAGAATCTCTGTCCTTATTGTTATTTCGAATTGGTTGTGACTGCTTTGTAGTTGATAATGGCAAAACAAAATCCCCCATCTGACACTCGTGTCACCCCTTTAATTTGATGAATGTCTCTTTCGATAATTTCTATTCCTATGACTGATTAGACCACGTTTGCACTTCCTATATGAATTTGAAACACGTACCGCTCTATGTGGGATTCCACCCCATCTCATTTGTTGGGCTTTATAATTATTTACGATCGTTGACACCTAGAATTAAATGAGGTGTGCTTGAAACATTAAATCAAAATGGCGCCACTGCCAGAGAATGGTGTTGTTTGAAATTTTTTGGTGAAATTGAAATGTGATCTTTCTAGTTATAGTTGAATCTACTTATTTTAGTTTTGGTTTTGTATTACTCTTGTTGAACAGAGGAGGAGATACGCGTTAATGGAAGTAATGGTAGCCAAGTGGGTCACCAAGACGACATTGGGAATCTTAATGATTTCAATGACCCAAACCACGTGGGTGGTATTGGTGCTATTCGTTTTCCTCCGGTTGAAGGAAACGTTGTGTTTCATATCACAAGCACCAAGCTTCAAGTCCTACAATCAAAAGGTTTGTTTGGGGGTCTAGATCATGAGGATCCCCATGAGCATATCATAAATTTTGTTGATGTCTGTGGACCGTTCTCATTTAAGAACAAATTGCAAGAATCAGTCCGTCTGAGGTTGTTCCCATTTTCTCTGATTGGCAAGGCAAGCAAGTGGTTGGCTGAGTTGCCAAGAGAATCTTTCACTTCGTGGGACGAGCTTACAACTTCATTCCAAGTGTGATTCTTTCCCCATTCGAAGATGATGACTCTTAAGGACAACATCCAAGGATTCAAACGTTTTGAAGGAGAGCCCATGCATAAGACGTGGCTAAGATTTAGGAAGCTGGTGCTTCAGTGCCCAACTCATGGACTTCCAGATAATGTGTTGCTATAGTATTTCTGTAGAAGCCTTAATTCGGTAAACAAATAAGTGGCTGATTAACTTTCTCCGGGTGGTATAATGCAAGAGCCCTATGCAATAGCGTCCCAACTCCTTGATTGCATGACCAAGATTAACCGGGCATGGTACACTCGCGAAGACCAAGTTTCTCCTCTCACTTACAAAATGACAAAAGAATAGACCGAAAAGGATCAAAAGAGAGAAAAAAACACGGTAAAGATGATGACTCAACTGGATATCTTAGTCAAAAATGTCATGGGTACTGGTGCAAGGAGTGTTAATGATGTGGGTGTTGGTGGAGTAAACCCCGATGAAGCAAAATTTGAAGCGTTGTACAATGAGGAAGTGAACTTCCTAGCCAATCAAGAAGGAGGTTATCGTGCTAACTACCCAAGGCCGGGTGGAAATAAAGGATGGAATACAGATTAGGGCTGGAGAGACCGTGATAGAGAATGGCTTGATCAAAACGCCACTTGGAAGGAAAGAGAGGGGGAGAAGGATTATGTGCCTCCTAATGAGCGTAAAAGCCCAAGGAATCTAAAGTTGTCTGTACGGAAGACATGTTATCACGCATTCTCAACAAAGTTGAGGGATCAGACAAAGTGTTAAAAGAGATGAAGGAGGATGCCTATACACTTAGTCAAACTGTCACCTCTCATTCCGTCTCTATCAAGCGGCTAGAAACCCAAATGGGTCAAATTTGGTCACATTTGAATCCAAGACAGTAGGAGGGGTTGCGTAGTGATACAATGGAAAACCCTAAAAATAAAGCTTGAATGGGTACTTGTGTCGTGCCACGACGTTAACTAAGGTGCTTCTTGGAAGGAAACCCAAGTTTTTAATGTGTTAAGTTTAATTTTGAATAACGGGTGTTGATTGTGCAGGTTGAATAGTGGAGTGTGTTTGAAAATAGGAGGTTTGGCTAGCCAAGAGTCCAGTCGCCGACTTACCGAAGAGGTTGGTGAGCCCGAGTTAGACCCACAAAACATGAATAGGAAGTCTGTCAAAATCGGCGGGACAGTTGCTGAATCGGCGACTCGCCGAACAAGTCGGCAAGCTCAATTTTGTCCGTTGTTTTAACACCCAAATTAACTGGAGATCCTATAAAACTCGGCGAGGTAAGTCACTACTCGGCAGATCGCCGAGTGGTTCAGCGTGGTCGACTAATACTGCCAAAAGGGCCGCGAACTGAAAACTTTTAAAATGCCAAACGGTTTGAATTTTCAAAATCATTCATATGGTCTCATTTCTAACACTGTACACTCTCACCCGCACTTTAGATTTTCCATACTTTCCCATTTTTATTCATTTTTTGAGTTTGATCTTGTGCTCGAATTTGGATTACTTTGCCGCCTAGCTTATCAAATTCTAAATTCGACATTCAAGTTGGTTTTTAGAACCCCACACCTTTGATTAGTGGTTGAACTCAAATGCTTTCGGTTAATATGTGTTGTTTTGTGTTGGGTAATTGTTGAAATCATGTTTTATGTGTTGGATTGCCTATTGTGTGTTTCAAACCTATGTCTAAATACTTAAAATGATGAATCCCTGTGTTTAATGCGTTAAAATTGATTCTAAATTGTTGGGTTGTGGTTAATTTGTATTGGGTTTTGTGGGGTAAAATTTGAGTAACCCCGAATTGAGCCAAATGACGTAATTTTCCCAATGATGGATCGTTTGACGTCATTCTTAACGACAAAAGTTGTCAAATGGTCAATTTTGGCCAAATCGGGGGATGTCAGAGTACTCTGAAGGCATGGGTCCAATGGGTCTAGTGTGAATTGAGTAGTGTGTGTGTTTGATTTTGATTTCAGATGATGATATACCGTGAGTTTACGATATTTTTAATACATTTCACTTAAGAGTTGTGTGTGTCTAGGGCCATTTTTTATTAGAAATAATGTTTTTTGTATCATGTTTGTAGGAAATAGGCTTGTATGTGGTAAAGTGAGATGACAACTGAAAATCTGGAAAAATGGCCACCCACGGAGGGACCTACGGACTGTAGGTCCTATGAAGGTCCGTCGATGGTGGGCGTAGATAGAGCTTTACGGAAGTCTGACCAAGTGTGGAACAACAAAGCAACCTATGGACCGTACGTCGACCAACAGGCCATCCTGCTTGATGTAGAAGATGAACTGGGATTCAAAGTTCTAGTACCTCATGAAAATCCTAAGTGTGGAGCCACGGAAGAGAACCCTCGCACCGTAGGTCAACCTACCGTCCATCCTGCACATTCGTTAGTGATATACTGGGATTTGAAGGTTCTAGGCCTTGCATAAAGAGTCTAAGTGTTGACCAATGGAGGGGACCTACAGACCGTTGGTCGACCCAAGGTCCGTTGGTCGAGTCGTTGATCAAAGCTGCGTCCAGAAAGTTTATTTCCTTATTTTGTTTCCTTTTTGTTTAGGACTTGTTTTACTATAAATAGGGTATGTAAAACTCATTTTTGGATTATGTTCTTTCAAGCATGAGTAGCTAAATCCACAACTAGGGTTGTGGGAACCATGAGCAATTAACAACGTATGAATAATAACTAAGTAATTCTTGAATAGTGTTGATGCATGCATTAGTAATTCTTTCACTTAGAAGTCTTTTTAACGAGTACACACATTAGAACTCACCTTGTTTCTACTTGCCGGACCAAGGAGGCAGTTTATAACAAAAGAATTATCAACAGAGATTTAGTGTGATACTATCTAATAGTCTAATGTCAATTGGTGCGAGGATGAAAACTAAGCCATACATTGATGTGATATCTAATCTGAGGTAAAGGTAAGGGTTAGTAAATTATACACACGTAGCTGGACCAAGGTGCAGAGTAAAATTCCCTATTTGGAGTACCAAACACTTAGGGATACCTAACTTACCAACTTTGCATGTAAAACACTAGGAAAGGATTACTATTATTAGGATTACTGCGTTAAGGGCTTATGGGGAACACATACACCCTAGTTACTCTCTCTCATTGATAACAACTCAGTTTGAATATTGCTCACTTGTTACTTAAACAACAATCAATTATTTCTTTCACACATGGGGCCCCCCCCCCCTTTACTTACTTGTCTCGGAAATAAGTTGACTAAATGGATATAATAGTGAG
>JAJOOH010021917.1:0-19439 GCA_029582605.1 Solanum gracilifrons | reverse complement strand
AAAGGTTACGCTTCTTAAGGCCACCCTCTAAAAAGCTTGCCTAAAGTCAAAAAGTGTGGCCTTTTATCAAAGGCCACACTTTTTGCTAGTTTAGGCTACACTTTACCGGGGTGGCTGTACGCCTAAAATGTTGTAGTGAATGCACATGAAACAATGAGGTCAAATTGTTTTATGCTTTAACTTTAAGCAAGACAATTTCTCAAAAATTGCATAAATATTTTAAGAGGTACTAAAAGATGTCTATAGGTCACAACAAAGTTGGTTTGTCTTGCCAAATAGTTTAACATTTTTCTTATGCACACTCCTAAATATGTTGGTACCAACCAAGTCACGAATTTTTTTTAAGAAAATAAATAAATAAAAATCCTTTTAAAGAAATATTGTACCCTAATTTTTTTAAAAATATAAATAAGAAAGAGAAACATTTTTATTTGAGCCTTGAATTAAAAAAAACCATTTTTTTTGCCCAGTTTTTGTGATGAAGATTTTTTAGAATTTTTCTTGGTTGCACCAAACCTCAAAATAAGGTTGCTTGGTATTTTCTCAAACCAAGAATCAGGTCAAACATAGTTCATGAAGATTATAAACACAACATTATATTTTATAAGAAATACTTTTAAAAAAAAATTCATATGGATCACCGAACCCAAAGAGGGTTGCCTACGTATCTCATTATGTAACGACTATAAAAATGAACTCGTGAAACTAGATCCTCGTGTGTTGGTATATAGTTGGTAATCTTTTATAAATGCTTAAAAACGGTGTTAGAGTTCAGTTTGGTTGTGTTGGAGGTCAAACGTCAAGAGACGTCCACGACGTCCGAAAACTAGTCTTGTGTGTACTAGTGTGTTGTCCTTGATTTGGTGAGTTGTTTGGAGTCAAAAAGTAGTGGAAGTGACCCTAGTTCCTAGAGGAGCATGGTTAGGGTCAAAATGCTCGGGTATGACTCCCCAAGGACCACCCTAAGGGTCCTTCAAGAGGACCCAAACGCTGACCTAAAATATGTCAAAACAAACAGCCATCCACGAGCCCCATTGACATGCCGTCAATGGATTGACGGGGCATGGATTGGCTTCGATAGTTGAGACTTAATCTCCTCACCAAAGCCTCCCCAACACCCTCTCTGAACCTTTTGATGAGCAGCCAGGACAGGCCGTCAATCCATGCACAGTCTGTGGATGATGGCCTTCAATTGGTATTGTCTTGCTGTCCAAAAGTCTGCCAAGCAAAGGGTGGTTTGGTATGGCCAATTAAATGCATGGACGGTTGTTTTAACTTACTTTAGGTATTTTAAAGGTATTAAAACATTAAAAGGTATTTTTGAATTCATTTTTCAAATTAAATCTCCCGAAGACTTTCTCTCTCTAAAGTTCTATCAAGTTCAAGGAAGAAGAAGGTGGAGAGCTAGGGTTCTAAATTGAGGGTTGCTTCCACCAAATTTTGTTGGGATTTCAACAATTAAGGTATGGTCTCTCTTTATCTAAAGTTAGTTTTCGCTTTAGAGCCAATCTCAAATGAATTTTAAAGTTTTCCAAAAAGTTATGAAAATGATTGTTTCTCAATTCCCTCAAGGGTTCTTGCATGAAAATGGTTTCAATGATTAAATATGGTGTTATTAATGTTTGATTGAAGGTTTTTGAATGAAAATCTCTATGAACCCTAGTCTTCCACAAAACCCTAGAATTTGCTTATGAAGTGGGTCTTTTACTTAAAATTCAAAGTTTACGAAATTGATTTTGGATTGGATTGTATGGGAGACTCTTATCATTTTCTATATATATCTATGATGAATTGTTGATGTATGGCTGAATTGAGAGTTGTGGCCTTACGCACAAGTTATGGATGAATTCTCTTGTGGTAAGTAAAATGGTAGGGACTTGAGTGTTGTTGAATATGAATTTATAGGATGATAAGTTGTCTTAATCTCATATTATTGATATAATTGTTCTTGTTTGGTTTGATCCACTTATGGTGGAGGTGTTTAATTATGGAATGTATTATGGTCAAGGCCTTGAAGCCATTATCTATTGAATTAAAGTGTTATCAAGTTATGAAGGGTCATTGTATAATATGAAGGTATTCTTATGGACATAAGGTGATCTTGTATAAGGTGTTTTTCTATTATGATTGAAAGTGTGATCTCTTTTAATGTACATATATGTGATGATGTTAAACTATGAAGAGTCTCTATATAGTAATGTTGTGGCTTGCTTGGTTGACTTAGATGTCTCTTCTTGTTACATGAAAAATTATGGAATGAACGAATGTCTAGGATCAGTAGACTTAAGCATGGTGCCCTTTCATAAGTCTAGACGCTTAAGTGAATGAAAAACCTTGAAGTGGTGGACCTTAGGTTAATGACCTTCTTCTTGTGTGAAATGATAGACTTAGAGTTGATGGACCAGAATGGTAGAAAACCATCTCTAGGAAAGTCAATGAGCTATCCTATTGAACCTAGATCGGTAGATCCTTGTGGTGCCCTTCTTGGTAGAAGTACTATGGGTCGGCTAGACTTAGTGATGGAGCCCTCGCTAGTATATACATGTGAATGAAATTACCCTATAGGAAGTAAGGCTAAGCACCGAGTGGATATGGTTAAGAAGGTAGCCCTCTCCGAGTATGAGGTTAGGGTACAATGAACTTGTTTGGATATCCCCTAAACCATGTGCCTACATGGGTTGCTTATTAGTTCTACTCTTAGCAAGTAGAACACCTTCCATGGAGTAGGTTAGACTCCGGATTCCATGCCTAGCTAGTATGGTCTATGTCGCTAAATGCCTATTTTCCATCATGTGGGATGTGCACTCTAGTTATTGGATAGGTTCGACAAAGTGTTGGTAGTAGTATGGAATGCTATCCACACATGGCATGAGTAGGCCTAGAATAGTCGAAAGTGAGTTCCCTAAGTTTAAATGAATATTACGTGAAAGTCCCCTAATTGCTTGAATGTCTCCTAAAATGGTGTATTAAGGAATGTTGACTTAGCATGTTATGTTGTAATGATAAATTACTTATCTATGGTAACTCTTAGGAACACTTAGGTGTATATGAAGTGGTTGTATGGTCACTCACTTCATGTCTCACTTAGGTGTGGCTTAGGGTGACTTGAGATAGAGGTTTCAAGACGATGCAAGGACTTACTTAACTATTATGTTTATGTGTTGTGCATTGGTTTTAGTTGAGTATGTCTATTATGTGGGTATTGTATTATATGTGGATTATGACTTGAAATGTGTCTCTTATACTTGTGTTATGAAGGTTTTATCAAAAATAGCATGAAATAATTTATTTGAAATAAATGTCCATTTTAGCATAGTCATCATACTTAGTACTTAATTGTGCTAATTCCATATTTTCTCTATTTTCTACAAGTGTAAGTTCAGGCAAGTGAGCGGGTTCTATAGTAAGCTTGGGATTTGAAGTTCTTCCAAGATCTAGTGGTATGTCCTCATATGTCGAGGACAAGACTTTTCTTTTCTAGTTTTATGATAAGGTTATTGTGATAGACTTAATAGACTTCTTTTGATTGGACGTGTACCTAGTATGTTTTCTGGCTTATGTCTAAGATGGCTAAGAGACTTAGTAATCCGCTTATCTACATTTAAAGGATATTTTTAAAAGTGACCTTTGAGTCTTATTGATTTTGTTTTAAATAGTTTTAAATTTTGACCTATTCTAATGTGATTAATGCTAAGGGCTTGTGTAAGACCTCCGAGAGGTCAATTACGCATGTTACGACTTGGGGGTGCTCTCGGGTCGTGACAAACTTAGTATTAGATCATAAGGTTTTGGAAAATGGCTCTTAGGTTCAAAGTCTCAAAAGCCATGTCTAGTAGAGTCATGTTCATTGGTGTGAGTCGCGACACATCTCTGAGCGAGATGCTACAGGACGGTAGATCTTACAATTCTTTCATTGTTCTTGAAGTTGTGCCTTAGAGTTTGGTCAATAAGTATCCTTTTCCTAATCCTTCTCTTGTGTTTATAGGATATGATTACGAGGGCTAACCCGAGGAGAGCGGGAGAGGAGATTGGAAATGAGGGAGTTCCTCCCCAAGATGATCAAGGTCTTCAAGGTGGCCAAGTCCCTATAGGTGAACAAGAGAATGAGGCTCCGGTTGTTCCCTTAGTCATGACTACTGAGGAGATTAGGGCGGATTTTCTAACTCTATCTCAACCCATGACAGCTCAAGATAACCGAGATCTGGGGCCTAGGGTGAGTGCTAATGGGAGAACCGTGGCCTCAAGATTGAGAGACTTTGTAAGGATGAATCCTCCTATCTTTCTTGGCTCTAGAATGGGAGAAGATCCCCAACGATTCTTGTATGAAATCTACAAGATTGTAGATGTTATGGGTGTGTCATCTAGGTATAAGGCAGAGTTGGCTTCCTACCAATTGAAAGAGGAGGCCCAAATTTGGTTCACTCAATGGAAATCCAATAGGCCAATTGAAGCGGGTCCTGTAGAATGGGAGGAGTTTAAGGAAGCATTCTTAAGAAAGAACTTTTCTCGTGAGAATAGAGTGTAAGATTGAGGAGTTCATAAACTCTAAGCAAGATAGTATGAGTGCGGAGGAGTATGCTTTAAAGTTTAGCTTGTTGTCTAGATATGCTCCATCCTTCGTGTCTAACCCTAGAGATGAGATGAGTAGGTTTGTTTCCGGTGTATCCGACTTGGTTAAGGAAGAGTGACGTACGACAATTCTCCATGGTGACATGAATATCTCTAAGCTTGTTGTGTATGCTCAATCTATTGAGGAGTCCAAACTTATGAGGGTGAGGAAGGATTTAAAAAGGGGTATATCCGATGAGCAAGGACAACCTAGGTTTAAGAAGAGGGTTCATAATCAGGATTTCTCAAGTGCTCCTAAGGTCAATTAAGAGAGAGGTGGTAGTTCTCAATTCGCTAAGCCTACTTGTTCCACTTGTGGAAAGAAGTATTTTGGGAAATGTCTTGCCGATACTAATGGCTGCTATGGTTGTGGAAAGGATGATCATAAGGTGAGAGATTGTCCTACTCTTGCGGCTAAAGGAATAGGTGCTAAGCAAGCTTCTTATAGTGATCCATATGTTGAGGGTCAAAAGAAAACTCGTTTCTATGCTTTCCAAGCTAACAAGGAAGCAAATCCGGATGAAGGTGCCGGTAAGTTATAGTTCCTTGTTTTGTAATGAGATCTTTATTTGTTGTTTAAGATGGCCTAGATGGGTTTCTCCTAAGTTGGGGATGGTAAGTTGAATAGTAGGTTGCGGTCAGTTTTGATATCCTCGTTACTTTCTTCTATTCCTATTTAAGCTTGAGACATAGAGTTTCTAGTGGCATGTTGCATGCTTTGGAGTCTTATGTGAAAATGAGTTTCTATAGTCTCCTTATGATATGCATGTTTTAAGTTGAATCCTTGCTAAATGAGAAAATGAGTTTTTATCATGATGTCTCTCATGTTTATATGCATATATGATGAGTTACCAAAATATTTCATGAGTTGACTAGTTGAGCATGCTTAAGTGTATTCTTTATGTGGCATTGTTGTGTTTTAATAAGATGGTTGCATATTGTGTTCTTTGATGTTGCTATGAGCATGAGGTGCTATGGAAAAGGAAGTTCCTCCAAAAAATGAGAAATGGAAAAGGTTTGAGGCATGTTGAGTTGTAGGTGTGATTCCTAGTTTCATAAATTTGAATGACGTTGTGTTGTAAGGACTTGTTATGTGGAGTTGATGTTTCCTCCTTAATGAGTGATTTTATATTGATATTGTATGATTGTTGTGGGCTGCTAGTCTTGAGTCAGTACCCTTAATTTTTTAAAGTGTCATTCGTGGACGAATATTTCCAAGTGGGGGATAATGAAATGACCCTAAATATGAACTCATGAAAGTAGAGCCTCGTGTATTGGTATATAGTGGGTAATCTCGTATAAATGCTTAAAAAAGGTGTTAGAGGTCAATTTGGTTGTGTTGCAGGTCGAATGTCAAGAGACATCCACAATGTCCGGAAACTAGTCTTGTGTGTACTAGTGTGTTGTCCCTGATTTGGTGAGTAGTTTGGAGTCAAAAAGAAGTGGAAGTGACCCTAGTGTCTAGATAAGCATGTTTAGGGTCAAAACGCCTGAGTACGACTCCCCAAGGACCAACATAACAGTCCCTGAAGAGGACCCAAACGCTGGCCTAAAAGCTGTCAAAACCAGCAGCCATCCACGAGTCCTAGTGACTGGCCGTCAATGGATTGACGGGGTGTGATTTGGCTTCGTGAGTTGAGACTTAGTCTCCTTACCAAAACTTTGCAAATACCCTTTCTGAACCTTTTGACGAGAAGCCAAGACGGGCCATCAATCCATCCACGGTCCGTGGATGGTGACTGTCAATTGGCACTGTGTTCCTGTCCAAAAGCCAAGACAAGGTTGGTTTGGTAAATTCTACCCTTGGACAATTAAATGCATGGATGGTTGTTTTAACTTATTTTAGGTACTTTAAAGGTACTAAAACATTTAAAAGGTATTTTTGAATTCATTCTTCAAATTAGAACTCCCAAAGACTTTCTCTCTCTAAAGTTTTCTCAAGTTCAAGGAAGAAGAAGGTGGAGAACTAGGTTTCAAATTGATGGTTCCTTTCACCAAATTTTATTGGGATTTAATCAATTAAGGTATGGTGGCTCTTTATCTAAAGCTAGTTTTCGCTTTAGAGCCAATCTCAAATGAATTTTAAAGTTTTCCAAAAAGTTATGAAAAATCTTGTTTCTCAATTCTCTCAAGGCTTCCTGCATGAAAATGGTTTCAATGATTAAATATGAAGTTATTAATATTTGATTGAAGGTTTTTGAATGAAAAACTCTATGACCCGTTGTCTTCCACCAAACCCTAGAATTTGCTTATGAAGTGCATCTTTTTCTTAGAATCCAAATTTTATGAAATTGTGTTTGGATTGAATTGTATGGGAGACTCTTATGATTTTCTATATCTATCTATGATGAATTTTTTATGTATAGATGAATTGAGAGTTGTGGCCTTATGGGCAAGTTATGGATGAATTCTCTTGTGGTAAGTAAAATGGTGGGGACTTGAGTGTTGTTGAATATGGCTTTCAAGGATGGTAAGTTGGCTTAATCTCATATTATTGATATATTTGTTCTTGTTTAGTTTGATCCACTTATGGTGGAGGTGTTTAATTATGGAATGTATTATGGTCAAGGCCTTGAAGCCATTATCTATTGAATTAAAGTGTTATCAAGTTATGAAGTGTCATTGTGCTACGTCAAGGTATTCTTATGCACATAAGGTGATCGATTAAAATATTATTGCATTATGATTGAAAGTGTGATCTCATTTAATGTTCATATATGTGATGATGTTAGACTATGAAGAGTCTCTATATGGTAATGTTGTGGCTTGCTAGGTAAACTTAGATGCCTTTTCTTGTTACATGAAAGCTTATGGAATGAATGAATGTCTAGAATCACTAAACCTAAGCATGGTGCCCTTTCTATGAATTATAAAAGAGTACTTCTAGGCTAATCCTTGAATCGGTAGACCTAAGCATAGTGCCCTTTCATAGGTCTAGACTCCTAAGTGAATGAAAAACCTTGAAGTAGTGGACCTTAGGGTGATGATATTTTTCTTTTGTGAAATGATAGACTTAGACTTGGTGGACCGAAACGGTAGAAAACCTTCTCTAGGAAAGTTAATGATCTATTCTATTGAACCTTGATCGGTAGATCCTTGTGGAGCCCTTCTTGGTAGAAGTACTATGGGTCGGCTATACTAAGTGATGGAGCCCTCTCTAGTTCATACATGTGAATGAAATTACTCTATAGGAACGAAGACTAAGCACCGAGTGGATATGGTTAAGAAGGTAGCCCTCTTCGAGTATGAGGTTCGGGTACAATGAACTTCTTTGGATATCCCCTAAACCATGTGCCTACATGGGTTGCTTATTATTTCTACCCTTGGAAAGTAGAACACTTTCCACGGAGTACGGTAGACTCCGGATTCCATGCCTAGCTAGTATGGTCTATGTTGGTAAATGCCTATTTCCCATCAAATGGATGTGCACTATAGTTATTGGATAGGTTCTACAAAGTTTAGGAGGTAGTATGGTATGCTATCTACACATGGCTCGAGTAGGCCTTGAAGATTCTAAAGTGAGTTCCCTAAGTTTAAATGACTATTACGTGAAAGTCCCTTAATTGCTTGAATGTCTCCTAAAATGGTGTAATAACGAATATTGACTTGGCATGGTATTTTGTAATGATAAATTCCTTATCTATGGTAACCCTTAGGAACACGTAGGTGTATATGAAGAAGTTGTATGGGCACTCACTTCATGTCTCACTTAAGTGTAGCTTAGGGTGACTTCATATAGAGGTTTCAAGACAATGAAAGGACTTACTTGACTATTATGTTTATGAGTTGTGCATTGGCACTAGTTGAGTATGTCTATTATATGGGTATTGTCTTATATGTGGATGATGACTTGAAATGTGTCTCTTATACTTGTGTTATGAATGTTTTTTATCAAAAATGGCTTGAAAACATTTATTTCAAATAAATGTCCATTTTAGCATAGTCATCATACTTAGTACTTGATTGTGCTAATTCCATATTTTCTCTATTTTCTACAAGTGTAGGTTCCGGCAAGTGAGCGGGTTCTATAGTAAGCTTGGGATTTGAAGTTCTTCCAAGATCTTGTGGTATGTCCTCATATGTCGAGGACAAAACTTTTATATTCTAGTTTTATGATAAGGTTCTTGTAATACACTTAATAAACTTCTTTTGATTGTAAAGGGTCGTGTCCCTAGTATGTTTTCAGGTTTATATCTAAGATGGCTAAGAAACTTAGTATTCCGCTTGTGTACTTTTGAAAGATGTTCTGAAAAGTGACCTTTGAGTCTTATGGATTTTATTTTAAAGAGTTTTTAAATCTTGCATTATTTTTCATATCTAATGTGATGAATGCTAATGGGTTGTATAAGACCTCCGAGAGTTCGAATACGCTTGTTACGACTTGAGGGTGTTCTCGGGTCGTGACAAACTTGGTATTAGATCATAAGAATTTGGAAAATGGCTCTTAGGTTCAAAGTCTCAAAAGCCATGTGTAGTAGATTCTTGTTCATCAGTGTGAGTCGCGACACATCTATGACAGAGAGGCTATAGGACGGTAGAAGTTAAACTTCTTTCATTCTTCTTGAAGTCGTGCCTTAGCGTTCGGTCTATAAGTGTCCTTTTCCTAACCCTTCTCTTGTGTTTGTAGGATATGAATATGAGGGCTAACCTGAGGAGCGCGGGAGATGAGATTGGAAATGAGGGAGTTCCTCCCCAAGATGATCAAGGTCTTCAAGGTGGCCAAGTCCGTATAGGTGAACAAGAGAATGAGGTTCCGGTGGTTCCCCCGAACATGACAAATGAGGAGATTAGGGCGGCTTTTTTAAGTCTATCTCAAGCCATGACAGTTCAAGCTAACCGAGATGTGGGGCCTAGAGATAATGCTAATGAGACTACCGTGGCCTCAAGATTGAGAGACATTGTGAGGATGAATCCTCCTATCTTTCATGGCTCTATGGTGGGAGAAGATCCCTAAGGATTCTTGGATGAAATCTACAAAATTGTAGATGTTATGGGTGTGTCATCTATGGAGAAGGCGCAGTTGGCTTCATGCGAATTGAAAGAAGTGGCCCAAATTTGGTTCACTAAATGGAAAGCCAATAGATCGGTTGAAGCAGGTCCTATAGAATAAGAGGAATTTAACGAAGAATTCTTAGGAAAGTACTTTTCCCGTGAGAAGAGAGAGTGTAAGATTGAGGAGTACATAAACTCTATGCAAGATAGTATGGGTGTGGAGGATTATGCTTTGAAGTTTAGCTTGTTGTCTAGATATGCTCCATCCTTGATATCTAACCCTAGAGAGGAGATGAGTATGTTTGTTACCGGTGTATCCGATTTGGTTAAGGAAGAGTGTCGTAGGGAAATTCTCCATGGTGACATAAATATCTCTAAGCTTGTTGGGTATGCTCAATCTATTGAGGATTCCAAACTTATGAGGGTGAAGAAGGATTTAAAAAGGGGTAGGTCCGATAAGCAAGGACAACCTAGGTTTAAGAAGAGGGTTCCTAATCAAGATTTCTCAAGTGCTCCTAAGGTCAACCAAGAGAGAAGTGGTAGTTCTCAATTTGTTAAGCCTAATTGCTACACTTGTGGAAAGAAACATTTTGGGAAATGTCTTACCGGTACTAATGGGTGCTATGGTTGTGGAAAGTATGATTATAAGGTGAGAGATTTTCTTACTCTTTCGGCTAAAGGGAGAGATGCTAAGCAAGCTTCTTATAGTGGTCCATCTGTTGAGGGTCAAAAGAAGACTCGTTCCTTTTCTCTCCAAGCTAACAAGGAAGCAAATCCGTATGAAGGCGCCAGTAAGTTATAATTCGTTGTTTTGTAATGAGATCTTTATTTGTTGTTTATGATGGCCAAGATAGGTTTTTCTTAAGTTGGGGATGGTATGTTGAATAGTAGAGTTTCTAGTGGCTTGAGACATAGAGTTTCTAGTGGCATGTTGCATGTTTTGGAGTCTTATGTGAAAATGAGTTTCTAAAGTCTCCTTATGATATTCATGTTATAAGTTGAATCCTTGTTAAATGAGAAAATGAGTTTTCATCTTGATGTTTCTCATGTTTATAAGCATATATGATGAGTTACTAAAATATTTCATGAGTTGACTAGTTGAGCATGCTTAAGTGTATTCTTGATGTGGCAATATTGTGATTTAATGAGATAATTGCATATTGTGTTCTTTGATGTTGCTATGAGCATGAGGTGCTATGGAGAAGGAAGTTCCTCCAAATAAATGAGAAATGAAAAAAGTTTGAGGCATGTTGAGTTGTAGGTGTGATTCCTACTTTCATAAATTTGAATGAAGTTGTGTTGTAAGGACATGTTATGTGGAGTTGATGTTTCCTCCTTAATGAGTGATTTTAAATAGATATTGTATGATTGTTGTGGGCTGCTAGTCTTGAGTCATTACCCTTAATGTTTTAAACTATCATTCGAGGACGAATGTTTCCAAGTGGGGGATAATGTTATGACCCTAAAAATGAACTCATTAAAGTAGAGGCTCGTGTGTTGGTATATAGTGGGTAATCTCGTATAAATGCTTAAAAAAGGTGTTAGAGGTCAATTTGGTTGTGTTGGAGGTCAAACATCAAGAGATGTCCACGACGTCCGGAAACTAGTCTTGTGTGTACTAGTGTGTTGTCCTTGATTTGGGGAGTTGTTTAGAGTCAAAGGGAAGTGGAAGTGACCCTATTGTCTAGATAAGCATGTTTAGGGTCAAAACTCACGGGTACGACTCCCCAAGGACCACCCTAAGGGTCCTTGAAGAGGACCCAAACGTTAACCTAAAAGCTGTCAAAACCAGAAGCCATCCACAAGCCCTATTGACGGGTCGTCATTGGAATTACGGGGTGTGGATTGGCTTCGTGAGTTGAGACTTAGTCTCCTCACCAAAACCTCCCCAACACCGTCTCTGAAACTTTTGATAAGCAGCCAGGACGGGCCATCAATCCATCCACGGTCCGTGGATGGTGGCTGTCAATTGGCACTCTGTTGCGGTTCAAAAATCTGCCAAGCCAAGGGTGGTTTAGTAAATTCCACCCTTGTACAATTAAATGCATGGACGGTTATTTTAACTTATTGTAGGTATTTTATAGGTATTAAAACATTGAAAAGATATTTTTGAATTCATTCTTCAAATTAGAACTCCCAAAGACTTTCTCTCTCTAAAGTTCTCTCAAGTTCAAGGAAGAAGAAGGTGGAGAGCTAGGGTTTCCAATTGAGGGTTCCTTCCACCAAATTTTGTTGGGATTTCATCAATTACCGTATGGTGACTCTTTATCTAACGCTAATTTTCGCTTTAGAGCCAATCTCAAATGAATTTTAAAGTTTTCTGAAAAGTTATGAAAAATCTTGTTTCTCAATTCTCTCAATGGTTCTTGCATGAAAATGGTTTCACTGATTAAATATGATGTTATTAATGATTAATAGAAGGGTTTTAAAAGAAAAACTCTATGAACCCTTGTCTTCCACAAAACCCTAGAATTTGCTTATGAAATGGGTCTTTTCCTTAGAATCCAAAGTGTATGAAATTGTGTTTGGACTGAATTGTATGGGAAACTCTTATGATTTTCTATATCTATCTATGATGAATTGTTGATCTATGGATGAATTGAGAGTTGTGGCCTTACGCACAAGTTATGAATAAATTCTCTTGTGGTAAGTAAAATGGTGGCGACTTGAGTGTTGTTAAATATGGCTTTGGAGGATGGTAATTTTGTTTAATCTCATATTATTGATATAATTGTTCTTATTTGGTTTGATCCACTTATGGTGGAGATGTTTAATTATGGAATGTATTATAGTTAAGCCCTTGAAGGCATTATCTATTGAATTAAAGTATTATCAAGTTATGAAGTGTCATTTTACTCTGTCAACATATTCTTATGGACATAAGGTGATCTTGTATATAATGTGTTATTGCATTATGATTGAAAGTGTGATCTCTTTTAATGTTTATATATGTGATGATGTTAGACTATAAAGAGTCTCTATGTGGTAATGTTGTGCCGTGTTCGGTAGCCGTAGATGTCTCTTCTTGTCCCATGAAAGCTTATGGAATGAATGAATGCCGAGGATCAGTAGACCTAAGCATGGTGGCCTTTCTATGAATGATAAAAGAGGACTTCTAGGCTAACCATTGAGTCGGTAGACCTAAGCATGGTGCCCTTTCATAAGTCTAGACTCCTAAGTGGATGAAAAATCTTCAAGTGGTGGACCTTAGGGTGATGACCTTCTTCTTGTGTGAAATGATATACTTAGAGTTGGTGGACCGGAACGGTAGAAAACCTTCTCTAGGAAAGTCAATGACCTATCATATTGAACCTTGATCGGTAGAGCCTTGTGGTGCCCTTCTTGGTAGCAGTACTATGGGTCGGCTAGACTTAGTGATGGAGCCCTCTCTAGTACATATATGTGAATATAATTACTCTATAGGAACTAAGGCTAAGCACTAAGTGGATATGGTTAAGAAAGTAGCCCTCTTCGAGTATGAGGTTAGCGTATAGTGAACTTCTTTGGATATCCCCTAAACCATGTGCCAACATGGGTTGCTTATTAGTTCTACCCTTAGCAAGTAGAAAACCTTCCACGGAATAGGGTATACTCCGGATTCCTTGCCTATCTAGTATGGTTTATGTCGATAAATGCCTATTTCTCATCATGTGGGATGTGCACTCTAGTTAATGGATTGGTTCTACAAAGTGTATGTGGTAGTATGGGTTGCTATCTACACGTGGCACAAGTAGGCCATTCTAAAGTGAGTTCCCTAAGTTTAATTTACTATAACTTGAAAGTCCCCTAATTGCTTGAATGTCTCCTAAATTGTTATAATAAGGAATGTTGACTTAGCATGTTATATTGTAATGATAAAATCCTTATCTATGGTAACCCATAGGAACACTTAGGTGTTTATGAAGAGGTTGTATGGGCAGTCACTTCATGTCTCACTTAAGTGGAGCTTAAGGTGACTTGAGATAGAGGTTTCAAGACAATGAAAGGATTTATCTGACTATTATGTTTTATGTGTTGTGCATTGGTGCTAGTTGAGTATGTCTATTATGTGGGTATTGTCTTATATGTGGATGATGACTTGAAATGTGTCTCTTATACTTTTGTTACGAAGGTTTTATCAAAAATGGCATGGAAGCATTTATTTCAAATAAATTTTCATTTTAGCATAGTCATGATACTTAGTACTTAATTGTGCTAATTCCATATTTTCTCGATTTTCTACAGGTGTAGGTTCCGGCAAGTGAGCGGGTTCTATAGTAAACTTCGGATTTGAAGTTCTTCCAAGATCTGAGTGTATGTCCTCATATGTCGAGGACAAGACTTTTCTATTCTAGTTTTATGGTAAGGTTTTTTTTATAGACATAATAGACTTCTTTTGATTGTAAAGGGTCGTGTCCCTAGTATGTTTTCAGGCTTTTGTCTAAGATGGCTAAGAGACTTAGTATTTCGTTGTGTACTTTTGAAATATGTTTTTAAAAGTGACTTTTGAGTCTTATGGATATTGTTTTAAAGAGTTTTTAAATTTCACATTATTTTAGATATCTAATGTGATGAATACTAATGGGTTGTATAAGACCTCCGAGTGGTCGAATACGCATGTTACGACTTGGGGGTGCTCTCGGGTCGTGAGAAACTTTGTATCAGAGCATAAGAATTTAGAAAAAAGCTCTTAGATTCAAAGTCTCAAAAGCCACGTCTAGTAGAGTCTTGTTCATCGGTGTGAGTCGCGACACATTTATGAGTGAGAGGCTATAGGATGGTAGAAGTTACACTTCTTTCATTATTCATGAAGTCGTGCCCTAGAGTTTGGTCTATAAGTGTCCATTTCCTAATCTTTATTTTGTGTTTATAGGATAGGAATACGAGGGCTAACCCGAGGAGAGCGGGAGAGGAGATTGGAAATGAGGGATTTCCTCCCCAAGATGATCAAGTACTTCAAAGTGGCCAGTCCCTATAGATGAACAAGAGAATAAGGTTCCGGTGGTTCCCCCGGCCATGACTAATGAGGAGATTAGGGCGACTTTTCTAGCTCTAGCTCAAGCCATGAAGACTCAAGCTAACCGAGATGTGGGGCCTAGAGTAAATGCTAATGAGAGTACAGTGGCCTCAAGATTGAGAGACTTTGTGAGGATGAATCCTCCTATCTTTCTTGGTTCTAAAATGGGAGAAGATCCCCAAAGATTCTTTGATGAAATCTACAAGATTGTAGATGCTATGGGTGTGTCATCCAGGGAGAAGGCGGAGTTGGCTTCCTACCAATTGAAAGAGGTGGCCCAAATTTGGTTCACTCTATGGAAAGCCAATAGACTGGTTGAAGCTGGTCTTGTAGAATGGGAGGAGTTGAAGGAAGCATTCTTAGGAACGTACTTTCCTTGTGAGAAGAGAGAGTGTAAGATTGAGGAGTTCATAAACCTTAAGCAAGGTAGTATGAGTGTGGACGAGTATGCTTTGAAGTTTAGCTTGTTGTCTAGATATGCTCCATCCTTGGTTAAGGAAGAGTTTCGTACAGAAATACTCTATGGTGAAATGAATATCTCTAGGCTTGTTGTGTATGCTCAATCTATTGAGGAGTCCAGACTAATGAAGGTGAAGAAGGATTTAAAAAGAGGTAGGTCCAAAGAGCAGGAATAACCTAGGTTTTAGAAAAAGGTTCCTAATCAAGATTTCTCAAGTACTCCTAAGGTCAACCAAGAGAGAGTTGGTAGTTCTCAATTTGTTAAGCCTACTTGTTCCACTTGTGGAAAGAAGCATTTTGGGAAATGTTTAGCTGGTAATAATGGGTACTATGGTTGTGGAAAGGATGATCATAAGGTGAGAGGTTGTCCTACTCTTGTGGCTAAAGGGAGATATGCTAAGCATGCTTCTTATAGTGGTCCATATGTTGAGGGTCAAAAGAAGACTCGTTTCTAAGCTCTCAAAGCTAACAAAGAAGCAAATCCGGATGAAGGTGCTGGTATATCATAGTTCCTTGTTTTGTAATGAGATCTTTATTTGTTGTTTATGATGGTCTAGATGGGTTTCTCCTAAGTTGAGGATGGTATGTTGAATAGTAAGTTGTGGTGAGTTTTGACATCCTCGTCACTTTCTTCTATTCCTATTTAATCTTGAGACATAGAGTTTCTAGTGGCATGTTGCATGTTTTGGAGTCTTATGTGAAAATGAGTTTCAATAGTCTCCTTATGATATGCATGTTTTAAGTTAAATCCTTGTTAAATGAGAAAATGAGTTTTCATAATGATGTCTCTCATGTTTATATGCATACATGATGAGTTGCCTAGTTGAGTATGCTTAAGTGTATTCTTGATGTGGCATGATTGTGTTCTTTGATGTTGCTATGAGCATGAGGTGCTATGGAGAAGGAAAGTCCTCCAAATAAATGAGAAATGGAAAAGGTTTGAGGCATGTTGAGTTGTAGGTGTGATTCCTACTTCCGTAAATTTGGATGAAGTTGTGTCGTAAGGTCTTGTTATGTGGAGTTGATGTTTCCTCCTTAATGAGTGATTTTATATTGATATTGTATGATTGTTATGGGTTGCTAGTCTTGAGTCATTACTCTTAATGTTTTAAAGTGTCATTCTAGGACGAATGTTTCCAGGTGGGGGATAATGTAGCGACTCTAAAAATGAATTCGTGAAAGTAGAGCCTCGTGTATAGTTGGTAATCTTGTTTAAATGCTTAAAAATGGTGTCAAAGGTCAGTTTGGTTCTGTTGGAGGTTAAATGTCAAGAGACGTCCACGATGTTCGGAATTAGTCTTGTGTATACTAGTGTGTTGTCCTTGATTTGGTGAGTTGGTTGGAGTCAAAAAGCAGTGTATGTGACCCTAGTATCAGGATGAGCATGTTTAGGGTCAATACGCCCGGGTACAACTCCCCAAGGACCACCCTAAGGGTCCTTGAAGAGAACCCAAACGCTGACCTAAAAGATGTCAAAACCTGCAGCCATCCACGAGCCCCATTGACGGGCCGCCAATGGATTGACGGGGCATGGATTGGCTTCGTGAGTTGAGACTTAGTCTCCTGACCAAAGCCTCCCCAACACCCTCTCTGAACCTTTTGATGAGCAGCCACGACGGGCCGTTAATCCATCCAAGGTCCGTGGATGGTGGATGTCAATTGGCACTGTGTTGCAGTCCAAAAATCTGCCAAGCCAATGGTGGTTTGGTAAATTCCTCTCTTGGCCAATTAAATGCATGTACGGTACTTTTAACTTATTTTAGGTATTTTAAAGGTATTAAAGCATTTAAAAGGTATTTTTGAATTCATTCTTCAAATTAAAACTCCCAAAAACTTTCTCTCTCTAAAGTTCTCTCCAAGTTCAAGAAAGAAGAAGGTGGAGATCTAGGGTTTCAAATTGGGGTTCCTTCTAGCAAATTTTATTGGGATCTCATCAATTAAGGTATGGTGGCTCTTTCTGTAAATCTAGTTCTCTCTTTAGAGCCAATCTCAAATGAATTTAAAAGTTTTCGAAATTTTTTTGAAAAAGCTTGTTTCATAATTCTTACAAGGGTTCTTGCATGAAAATGGTTTCAATGATTAAATATGATGTTATTAATGTTTGATTGAAGGTTTTGAATGGAAAACTCTATGAACCCTTGTCTTCCACAAAACCCTAGAATTTGCTTATGAAGTTGGTCTTTTGCTTAAAATCCAAAGTTTATGAAATTTTGTTCGGATTGGATTGTATGGGTAACTCTTATGATTTTCTGTATCTATATCTGATGAATTGTTGATGTATGGATGAATTGAAAGTTGTGGCCTTATGGGCAAGTTGTGGATGAATTCTCTTGTGGTAAGTAAAATGATGGGGACATGAGTGTTGTTGAATATGGCTTTGGAGGATGGTAAGTTGGCTTAATCTCATATTATTGATATAATTGTTCTTGTTTGGCTTGCTCCACTTATGGTGGAGGTGTTTAATTATGGAATGTATTTTGGACATGTCCTTGAAGGCATTATCTATTGAATTAAATTGTTATCAAGTTATGAAGTGTCATTGTACTATGTGAAGGTATAAATGTGAAGGTATTCTTATGGACATAAGGTGATCTTGTATAAAGTGTTATTGCATTATGATTGAAACTGTGATCTCTTTTAATGTTCATATATGTGATGATGTTAGACTATGAAGAGTCTCCATATGGTAATGTTGTGGCTTGCTTGGTAGACTTAGATGTCCCTTCTTGTTACATGAAAGCTTATGGAATGAATAAATGTCTAGGATAGGTAGACCTAAGCATGGTGAACTTCTATGAATGATAAAAGAGGACTTCTAGGCTAAGCCTTGAATCGATAGGCCTATGCATGGTGCCCTTTCATAAGTCTAGACTCCTAAAGGAATGAAAAACCTTGAAGTGGTGGACCTTAGGGTGATGACCTTCTTCTTCTGTGAAATGATAGACTTAGAGTTGGTGGACCGGAACGGTAGAAAACCTTCTCTAGGAAAGTCAATGAGCTATCCTATTGAACCTTGATCGGTAGATCCTTGTGGTGCCCTTTTGGTAGAAGTACTATGGGGTGGCTAGACTTAGAGATGGAGCCCTCTCTAGTACATACATGTGAATTAAATTACTCTATAGGAACTAAGGCTAAGCACCGAGTGGATATGGTTAAGAAGGTAGCTCTCTTCGAGTATGAGGTTAGGGTACAATGAACTTCTTTGGATATCCCCTAATCCATGTCCCAATATGGGTTGCTTATTAGTTCTACCCTTGGCAAGTAGAACACCTTCCACGGAGTAGGGTAGACTCCGAATTCCATGCCTAGCTTGTCTGGTATATGTCGGTTAATGCCTATTTCCCATCATGTGGGATGTGCACTCTAGTTATTTGATAGGTTCTACAAAGAGTATGTGGTAGTATGGGATGCTATCTACACATGCCATGAGTAGACCTAGAAGATGCTAAAGTGAGTTCCCTAAGTCTAAATGACTATTACGTGAAAGTCCCCTCATTGCTTGAATGTTTCCTAAAATGGTGTAATAAGGAATGTTGATTTAGCATGTGATATTGTAATGATAAATTCCTTATCTATGGTAAACCATAGAAACACTTAGGTGTATATGAAGAGGTTGTATGGACACGCACTTCATGTCTCACTTAAGTGTGGTTAGGGTGACTTGAGATAGAGGTTTCAAGACGATGAAAGGACTTATTTGACTATTAAGTTTATGTGTTGTACATTGCTACTAGTTGAGTATGTCTATTATGTGGGTATTGTCTTATATGTGGATGATGACTTGAAATGTGTCTCTTATACTTGTGTTATGAAGGTTTTATCAAAAATGGCATGAAAGCATTTATTTCAAACAAATGTCCGTTTTAGCATATAGTCAGCATACTTAGTACTTAATTGTGCTAATTCCATATTTTTTCTATTTTCTACAAGTGTAGGTTCCGGCAAGTGAGCGGGTTCTCTAGTAAGTGATGTGAGGTCAAAATACATATTTTTAATCATTATTTGCCTCACATTTAGTATTTATATTTGTCCTTTATGAGCATAAATTTTATGGATTGTGCTAAATTGTGTATTTTATTTGTAGGATTAAATTGATGGAAAATTGGAGATGTTTAGAGCTAAAACGAATTAAAGATGGAAAGTTGAAGAAGGAAATCAAGCAAGCAGCTTAATGGAAATAAGTTAATATAATATTAATATAATTTATATGCAAATAAGGAAATAAAAACTTACCTGCTGGTCCACGTATCAGGCAGCAACATCAAAAGAAGTTACACGCACAAAAGTGGAAGCTACACGCGGAGAAAAAGGAATCCAATTCCTTTCGGGTTTTGATTTCCTAATTTGTTTAGACTCAATTATTTTATTTAGGGTTTCCTACATC
>JAJOOH010021916.1:0-15383 GCA_029582605.1 Solanum gracilifrons | reverse complement strand
TTTGTAATATTGCATTGCATCGAGTTATTCTGTTGAGGTTTCCGCTGAGTTAAGAAAGCCAGGCCAAGGGTTCGCTTGGGGGCCAGAAATGGTCTCCGGGTGCCGGTCCCGCCCAGGGTGTAGGCTCGGGGCGTGACAATGGTCTCGAGATAGACCATCAATGTTTATGGAATATGACTTCCAGAGTCATCATTGATCATATTAAAAATATGGTTTTGCTATGTTCTTTTTAGAAAGAGTTTTCAAGAACAATTACCTCTTTTAAGAGGGTAGTTTGAACGATTATTTCAAATTAAAGGAAGATGTGTTTAAAACACTTATGAGCTAAATTATATTTTTGGGAGTAGTCTTGAGCACTGAATTGGGGACACGAGTTCATATTAACTCAACTCTCCATAAGAACCATGTAGCCAAACATGAGATTTAATGGGTCATACTTTTTAGATGATCACGAAAGTTAAGCTAGTGGATCCACTAAGTTAAAGAGTTCTATATGACGACAAAGTATAGGGCAGTTCTGGCAGCGTGGGCAAGACGCTGTGTCACCACTTAGATTCATAGTGGTGGTTGTCGGTTAGAGAAACTCCCACAGTAGAAATTGCGTGGTTCCTCAAGGGGTTCTGCTTAGTATGGATGGGGGTATGAGACTTCATTCATGCATTGCACAAGTAGACTTTGAGAGGAAGCATGGTATTTTATGATATTATAAATATGATTTTGACGTCATGTTTTAAATAGTTTTACAAGCTTTATATATATATTGCATGTGTCTTATTGCTTTATATTTGAGTTCAGTTATTCATGAGTTGAACAGAGCCAAGGTAAGTGTTCTTTTGTACTCCTTTCAAGCTTAAGTTGTTGTTTAGTGGTCCAGCTCGCATACTCGTACATTCAATGTACTGATGCCAGTTGACCTGCATCTTATGATGATGCAGACACAGGTACCCAGGATCAGCTTCCAGCACGCCGTTGATCCAGCTGAGTACTCCAGAGTCAGTGGCGAGCCTCTTTGCATTTCGGAGGACTCGGTCATTTTGTTTTCCTAGTTTTGCTTTATTAAGATGTTGCGGGGTCTGTCCCAACATCCATCTCAATGTTATAGAGGCTTCATAGATAGACAGTCAGTCAGTCAGTAAGTGTTGAGTCTCTTATCTATGTATATATATAAATATTCTATTTTAAGACTCGAGTTGCCTTTATGACCAAATTTTATTAGTTGAGTTGTTTTATGACCTTTCATTGTATTGAGTTATTCTGTTGAGTTAGGTTTCCGCTGAGTTAAGAAAGCCAGGCCAAGGGTTCGCTTGGGGACCAACGATGGTCTTCAAGTGCCGATCCCGCCCAGGGTGTAGGCTCGGGGCGTGACAAGTTCAAGATTAAAGATCTAGGGAAATTACACTACTTTCTGGGATTGGAGATACTATATAGACATGATGGTGCCCTAATTTCACAGAGGAAATTCACTATTGATCTTTTAAAGGAATTTGATTTAATGGATTACAAAACTACCACATCCCCACTGGATTCTTCTGAAAAACTTAAAGCCACAAATGGGAAGTTATTGACAGATCCTACTCACTATAGAATATTGGTAGGGAAATTAATTTTCTCACAAATACAAGGATGGACATAACATACAGTGTTCAACATCTCAGCCAATTCATGTAGTCCCCTAGGGAACCACATTTGGAGGCAGCTTACCATGTCCTTAGATACCTAAAGCAAGATCCTACACTGGGAATATTCATCTCAAACAAATATGATCTCACAGTGACTGCTTATTGTGACTCAGACTGGGCTGCTTGTCCAGATTCTAGAAAGTCAGTCAGTGGATACTTGGTCCTTATGGGTGATAGTCCTATTAGCTGGAAATCCAAGAAACAAGCCACAATGTCTCTATCTTCTGCAAAAGCAGAGTACAGAGTTGTGAGGCAGGTGGTGGGGGAATTAGTGTGGCCTGAAAGATTACTTGATGAACTCACAGTGAAATGTTCTCTACCTATGCATGTATTTTGTGATATTTAGGCTGCTGTTCACATAGCTAAGAATCCAATCTTCCATGAAAGGACAAAGCACATAGAGGTCGATTGTCACTTTGTTAGGAACAAGCTTCAACAGGGTCTGGTCACACTCCATCACATCTCCACAACCTCTCAACTAGCAGACATATTCACCAAAACCTTGACTGGGATCATACATACAACACTCATGAGCAAGTTATCTGTGATCACATCACTTACAACTTGAGGGGGGCTGATGAGAATATATTTCACAGTAAATTAGTTAGTTGGAGTTAGTTGCTACAATAGAGTTAGTTACAGTCTTGAAATTAGTTAGAGATTCTTTCTTATTTTTTTCTTATTATTTTTCCTCTCTTACTTTGTATATATACTTCATCTTGTAAATAATTTAGTCATTCATTCAGTTCAATACAAAAAGTGCAATGCACACAATTCTTCTCCCCACAAACAGTTATTGTTATTTCTTCTTTGCTGCATTCAACCCTCCATTAATGGAGGAAAGTAGTCTCGAGCAGAGCTTATGCTCTTAGTTGTCAAATACAATTACAAATATTACTGTAACTCACTTAATTTACTCGCACTATCTAACAAAAATACAAGTAAAATCAATGGGAAGAAAAAACCGTACCGATACAACATCGTCGACCCAAGGGACGACATCGTTTCAAGATAATAAAGTACATTTCAGCCACCCCCATGTCTTGAAACTTGTCAATCCAACTGTACGTACTCTCACTTGCAATGCTTGTGAGCAACAAAACAATAGTAACAAGCATTTTTATGGCTACAACAATTGCCAATATTTCCTCCACGAAAACTGCCTCAACGCTCCGCGATTTCTTGATCACTCATCTCATCCTTCACACCCTTTAACCCTTCTCCCAATTCCAACTTACCTGACTCGTTCCTTTCTTTGCAACGCTTGTGGATCTTCTGGAAACGGATTCAGCTTTAGTTGTGCCCGTTGCCAGTTTGATATCCATGTGCAATGTGCCTTCTTGTCCGAGTTCATTTCTCATCGACAAGCACCCACATCAATTGGAGCTCATATTTGGTTCTCCTTACCAAGATAAGGATATCAAATACGTTTGTGATATCTGCGATGCAGTAATGAACAAGGACAATTGGTTGTACTATTGTGCTGATTGTGATTTCGGGGGCGCACTTGCAGTGTGCTAGCCCTGAACTTGTTGTTTACCTAGGGAGCCGATCAATCAATCCAAATGCAAATTCAGCACTGGAAATGATAAATTCAGTTAATGAGATTAGTGATATTTTTTTTGAATATCAACTTTCTACTCGAATGGCAACACGATTAGGAGAGGAAATGATGGATTCGGGCAGGCTAACACGAACATACATTTACTCTTGGCTGTATTTTCATTTTTTAATGAGTGATAATGCATCCGCTTTGACATTATTCATGTAATTTTCTGCAAAATATAAATGCATAATTTGCATGTCATATTATTTACTATTATGTTTTATCGATCTAGATCTGTTGGGTTTTAAAGGTGTGAACAAGAAATAAAGGATTGTGACGAGGGTTGTTTTTTTTCTTTTCTTCTTTTATTAGTTATGATTTGCTGATCTGAATACAAGAGATAACAATCTCGAATGTCTATTATCGTTGATGGACATATTTCTCCATCTTACGAATTACAATATCTATTACAACTGTTTGAATTTCGGCATAGAATAATAATAATACAACTTAATTATGCATCAGCAACAGTGTTCCAAAGGGGATTTTGCGCAACAATTGGGAGTCGGGCTAATAAATTAACTAGCCCTATAACACAATTAAGGCAATTTGTTTGTTAGAAGGATAGTGCTCGTCATATCAACCATCCCTAGCCTCAAAAGTAGTTATTATATAAACTCTCTATTGTGCGTGTGATTATACATAAATATATATGATCTAGATAAAGTATTCAGAATCCGTTTAAGGATCTAGCAAAAATTGTGAAGAGATGTCTTAGAGATTTTTTATTTTAAGAATTCCAGATCCGTTTCAAAGAATAAAATAAATTACATGAGGGTCAAAAATGTCTTTGAATTATGTGAAATTGAACATAAATGTCTTATTTAATACCCCTCTGTCCCTAATTACTTGTCCACTTTTCCTTTTATAGTTGTTCCTAATTACTTGTCCATTTTGACAAATCAAGAACTGACAAATTCTTTTTACCTATCATATCCTCAATTAAATGACTAATTATTTTGAAAAATGTAGAACTTTGTCTTTACTTTCAATAGTTTGGTTCAAAAATATTACTCCCTGCGTTCCTTTTTATATGACATCCCTTTTTATAAAGGAAAAATTGTATGAAATAGCAAATTATTAATTCAAATTAAATGTTATAGTCATAGTTTATTTTATTTGTAATTCGTAGCAAACGTCCCCTTTTTTTGCCATCTGGTTCGGTATACAAATGTATTAAATACATTTCTGTTTGTATAAAGCGAGAGAAAAGTGTATATACAAATACAAATACATATATTTTCGTCCTATACAATTATAATTATACAAATACACATTTTATTATATTATACAAATTACAATTTTTTTTTACTGAAATATTGTATGTGAAAGTTTTACAAATTACAATGTATAAATGAATTTATATAAAACTGAATAATTTGTATAAAATTGGATGTATCTAGCGAATTATACAAATCAAAAGCTCCATAGCAAACATAAAATTTGCTATGGAGCGCAATTATGCAAACTATAGCTATAACATACAAATATGATTCTTATGTTTATTATATGTGAAAGTTGCTCTTTTATAAATAGTTGGTCCATAATACTTGTCATTTCATAAAATCAATGCATAAATTACCATATTTTTCCTATTATACCCTTGATAGAGTAGTTAATTAGTCTTGAAATTATATACATTGACCAACTTAGGAAAACTAATAAGTAATTAATATTCATTGGAGTACTTCATACATTGATTAATTACTCTCTCCATTCACTATTCTATAAAATTTGATTTTTAATAAACTCAAAATTTTTAAATAGTCATCCAAATGCATTTTAATTTTGAAAAGTTGATTTAAGAAAACATTAAATAATGGTAAAAGGATAAAATTACTTAATTTCGTTATGCAAGTGCAATCTTAAAAGGTGACATATAAAAAGAAACAAAGGAAGTATTATTTTTCTTTTAGTCACATTTTATTCTAAATAAAAATATTGCTTTTAAAGAACTCTAATCTTGTTTCTTTTATTTTAAAATCACTTTCACTAAAAAATAAATAAAAATAGATTGTTTTTTCTTTATCTCATTTTATCAATTAATTTAGTATAACTATATGTATTTTTTTAACCCGTAGGATAGGTCAGATATATATCATAGTAACCCAACCCATCATTAATTTCATTTGGATAATTTTAGTAAAAAATATTTGTTTTTCTTAAATTTTTTTAATTGAAGTAGGATAAACATTTGCTAATGAAAAATATATAATTAGGAAAAAAATGTGTTTAGAAAAACTGAAATATTATATTTATTTGAAAAGGGACATTTTTGACTCTTTAAGTAACAATATAAACAGTTTTGAACCAAACTAGTGACCTGAAGGACCTTTTTAGACTAAACTATTAATTGATTGCATTTTTGTTTAGTTTCATATAGTTCAAAGACATTTTTAATCTGATCACATCCACCTTGAGAAATATGGTAACACTAGAAAGACGACAGATCGAAGGATGAGGATATATCAATCAAATATATGATTGTTCGTCTGGCAAGTTAATTAGTATTAAGATGCTGCAATAATCAGACTCCAAAAGTCTGATACAGATTGAAACAAGCTCTAAATGAACTAGTAGTCGACTAGCACTACGTACGACTCTGCTGGCAATGGATTTTGCTTTAGCTGTGCTTGTTGTGAATTTGATATCCACTTGCAATGTGCATCTTGTCCGAGTTTGATACTTGTTGATAAACACCCGCATCAATTGGAGCTCAACTTCGGTTCTCCTTACGAAGACAAGGATAGTGAATATGTTTGCGATATCTGCACTGAAATAATGAACAAGGAGAATTGGTTGTACTATTGCGGTGGCTGTGATTTCGCATCACACTTGCAGTGTGTGATTACTAGTCCTGAAGTCGGTGTTTTCGCCAAACAGCAGCGTCCAGTTCCAAATCCAAATTCAAATTCAAATCCAAATCCAAACCCAAACCCAAATAGAAATCCAAATGCAAGAGTGGAGATGATAAATTCAGCAAATGAAGCTGATGAACAGATAATGGCAGCTCAACTTCGTGCTCAGATTGCGGCACGAGGAAGAGCGGCTTGTCTGGACTTGATGACACCACGAAGACGATACGGTTACTATTAACACTATCATCGTGATAAGAAAATTGTTTAGGCTCAAATTATGTTGTCTTTTAATTGCAAAACAAATGTTTTGGTGTGTTATTTCTCTTTCTGATCACTCTCTTCAATATCAAATGTTAGTACTATTCATTACTATTTCCAATTATAAGTTGTCAATGTTCACTCTAAGAAAACAAAAAGGAATTACTAAGGATCATATATACTAAATTGTATCCGATAATTCAAATAAATTATTGGTCCTAATACATATACAAAGTTTGAGCCAAAATTAGTGAGTTTGCCGAAACCATATTTTTTCCCGTGCATCTGCCGTTGTTGTCAAACGAAATTTTAGATTACAAAGTAAAAGGAGCAGAAATAAAATAGGTGCATTTGAACTTGGGCGTAGAATAATAAGATTAAATTCCCAATTTGACTATGCTTTTAAGCGTTAGTTTTCTCTTGTAAACCACACTCTTCGCAACAATGTTCCAAACACGATTTGTGCGCAACAACAGACAGTAGAACTAACATCCACTAACCCTATAACACAAAGGTTAAAAGTGCATTGCTCTGTATCATTTGTCCTAAATATTCATTGAATGTTATTATAAAAGGGGCAGAGCTAGAGTAATGTTTGTTATAGTTTTGGTTGAATCGGTAGCTTTAATTCAAACTCTGCATTATTTGTCCTCAATATTTATTGAATGTATACAAATTATTGATTTAGTACCTACAAATTTAACAAGATTAGAGTCCAAAAACAACAATCATAAAATTCCAACTCAGCAAAAACATGACACCAAAAAGGCTAAAAGGATTAAGAAGTGAGAATCAACTTGAGAAGCTCGATAAAAGCCTGAGAATCAAGGGCAACCCAGTGCAAAAGCATTCTGTATTCACCCAGGGTCCGGAAAAGGATCGTACTCCAACGTTCAGAAGATTATCAATACAGACTATTAATCAAGTGTTAATCAATAGTCAGCAATAGGATAATGAATGATAAAATGCCAACTTGCTAATAGGAAAAAGTCTAACAGTGGACTTTTACAGGTAATATCCATGAACCTCAATACAGTTGACTTTCCAAAGTTATCAATTTGCCGAAATCTGTGGATCTTATTTTACAGTTTATATCACTAAGATGACAACCTATAAATCTAGAGAGACCTTCTACTCTCTTTTTTTCATTCGGTGTTCGGTGTTCGATATTCATAGTGCCTCACGATTAATTTTGGATTCCCATATGAAAGTCCAACTTTGGGGGTAAAACATTCTCTAACATTAAAGGTGATTCTATATATACTCAAGGCTCAAACTTGACACCGGAATAAAAAAATACTTATCACTACATCACAATCGATACTAATCAAATAGAGCTTATGAGAGAGATAAGAAAATGAACAAGGAAGTTTTAGTGTATGTCAAATTATACGAAGATGCTCGCCATTATTTTAGTAGCCAATGATAACAGCGCTAAGTCAGTCAATATGCTTACAGATATTTAAACACACTTTTGAATAACAATTGGCCAAATTGTTTGTTCTCCAAACTTAATAAAGTTTTTTTTAAAAAAAGTTGTTGTTCTCCATGTTATTAACTTGTTAGTATAGTTGAATTAGTATCTATAAATGCACAACAAAACTGCAAGGAAAAATAAAACACAATGGGAAGACTGAATGGGGGTACAAATGCGGGTAAACAGCACTTCAGCCATGACCACATCTTGAAACTAATTGCCAATCCAACTGAAACTCTCACTTGCAATGCTTGTGAGCAACCAAACAATACTAACAAGCCTTTCTACGGCTGCAACACCTGCCAATATTTCCTCCATGAAAACTGCTTTAATGCTCCTCGTTTTCTCAATCACTCGTCTCATCCTTCCCATCCCTTGACCCTTCACCATCCGCCTTACGCGGGTGGTTACTATATTTGCAATGCTTGTGGGTCTGATGGAAATGGATTTTGCTATAACTGTGCTGCTTGTGATTTTGATATTCACTTGCAATGTGCATCCTGTCCTAGCTCCATACTTGTTGATAAACACACGCATCAATTGGAGCTCCACTTTGGTTCTCCTGACGAAGACAAGGATAGTGAATATGTTTGCGATATCTGCTTTGTAACGATGAACAATGACAATTGGTTGTACTATTGCGCTGGCTGTGATTTCGCGTCACACTTGCACTGTGCTATAACTAGTCCTGAAGTCGGTGTTTTCCCCAAACAGCACCATCCAAATCCAAATCCAAATTCAAGTCGGAATTCCAATGTGAATGAAGTGCTGGATATGATAAATTCAGTGAATGATGATCATGACAGGCTCATAGCAGCGCAAATTGCAGCTCAGATTGACGCACGATCAAGACGCGCTATGCTGGACTTAGTCTAGGCCATCACGAACATACAGTTACACATATAACTCTATCGTGGTTATCTAATGCATCCGCTTTGGCCTTCTTCAGTTTTTATTGCAAAATAAATACTTTATTGTCGTTATCATGTTATTTCTCTTTCAAATTTGTATCTTTGATCGATCCATGATCATCAAGTTTCTCCATTTTCCTTTTGGTTTCTATGTTTATCTATTACAAACTAGTGTTTCATTTTTCTTTTTTTTTGTTCTCTTTTCTTGGATCGAAAATTAATGCCTTTGGCAGAATGATAACCATATCAGTCCTCTCTTAGTAAAAACATACTTTCTATTTGTGAGAAGGGATTAGTACTTTAATTCGTAGTTGATTTCTTGGATGGACACCCAATTCACAATTTTAATCTCAGAAAGTTGTTCTTTTTTGTTGAAGAAAATTGAATTGGAGAAGAAATATAATTGTATGAGATAATAATTAAGTATAAATTAGGTGATAATCAGAGATATAAGGATGAGAATCAAACAGACATGATTATTTGCCTGATCGACAAGATAATTAGTACTGCCTCTGTCATTTTATGTGTCATTCTTTCTTTTGTAATCTATTTCAAAAAGAATGTTATGTTACTATTTTTGACCATTTTCCCTAAATTAAAGTTCAATATTATTTATCCTAAAAATTCATTGTATGTATACAATTATCAATTTAGAATTTAATAATTTTATAATACCTTAAGGACCATATAGATCATGTGGAATATGTTAAGGATCAAAATAAAGTAATCCCTATACATTAAAGACCATTTTGATCATTTTCTCGATGAAATCCTAACTTGCAAAGAGCAAAAAGTCTACCGCCGAAACTTCGGTGAACCTCAACACAATTACCTTATATTTTTCTATCCATGTATGGGAAACTTCACATTGAGGATAAAATGGTCTCTAATAAAGGTAATTTCTTATTCAAGAGATATTTAATTAAGGATGAATGAGTACTTACCCGTGGCGTCCACCACAATCCCAATTGTTTAACACATTTAACTCGTGAATACGAAGATGCTCGGCCCCATTTTAGTACGTACCAGTTAGTCAATCAATTGGCCAAATTGTTAATGTCGGAAACGACTTATTAGTTAGTAAAGAAAAAGGAAATATGCATCGAAGCAAAGTCGTCCAAAGGAAACAACGTCGCCAAGTTATTGTATTGTATCATATAGTTGAATTAAAATATCTATAAATATGCAACTACGTAACTAACTCTCCAATATATCTCTATTATATTGCACAACAAAATTACAAGAAAAAGAAAACGCAATGGGAAGACTGGACAATGCGGTAGCTCAAGGTTTGTCTAACTAACTTTTAACCATGATAGCTTGTTAGGTTTCACAGTACAATCTTACTTGATGAGCAAGAACTCGAGATTGAGTTAGACTCAAAGTACATTTTTTATCAAAATTTAATATTTACATTTGTGCGAACAACTAACAGTAGGACTAATATGGACTAGCCCTATAACACAAGGGTTAAAAGTGCAATTTTTTGCCATATTATAATTAAGAAGGGATGAAGCTAGAGTACTTCGGTTATATTTTTTATCAATAAGTAACTTTAATTCAAACTCTGTATTATTTGTTCTAAAAATTCATTGCATGTGTGCAAATAATTGATTTAGAATCTAATATAATTTAATAAGATTAGAATCCAAAACTACAAACTACAAATTCGGGCTTCGAAAAATCACGACATCAAAAAGGTTAAAAGAATTAAGGGATGACAATCAACTTGAGAAGCTCGAAAAAGGGCCGTATTCCATGGAGTATGATATAGACAACCTATTCTAATGTAAGTTGAGAATCAAGCAGACATATATGACTCTTCGTGTGGGGAGACATTACGATAATCAAACTAAAATGAATTTAAAAGTATTAGTCAACACTAGGATAATGAATGATGAAAATGCCAACTTGCAAAGAGCAAAAAGTCTAACAGTGGACTGTTACCGTAACATCCATGAACCTCAATACAGTTGACTTCCCAAAGTTATCAATTTGCCGAATTTGGTGGATCTAATTTTACAGTTTAATCACAGAGACGACCACCTATATATATATATAATCCAATCGCCACACGACTAAATTTGGATTCACATTGGAAAATCTCATATTTGGGAAAAAATATTCTCAAACATTAAAGGTGATTCTATTTGTAGGGCTCGAACCCAAGACCTAAAACAGGAGCAACATTTAGACGCTGTCAAATTATAGGAAGATGCCCGCCATTATTTTATAGTAGCCATTCGATAAGAGCGCCAAGTAAGTCAATATGCTTACAGATATACTTTTGAATAGCAACTGGCCAAATTGTTGCTATTAATAAAGGGGGAAAAACATGAATGCAAAGTGGTGGAAGGAGACAATGTGGCCATGTTAACTTGTGAATACGATTATACAAAGATGCTCGGCGCCATTTTGGTACGTAGCCAATGGATAACAGCTAGTTGTTAATGTCGGAGACGACTTATTAGTTAGTAAAAGAAAAAGGAAATATGCATCGAAGCAAAGCCGTGCAAACGAAACAACGTCGCAAAGTTATTGTATCATATAGTTTAATTGAAATATCTATAAATATGCAGCTACTTGACTCTCCAGGAGTATATTACACAACAAAATTACAAAGGAAAATATAAAACACAATGGGAAGACTGAATGGGGGTACAAATGCGGGTAAACAACACTTCAGCCATGACCACATCTTGAAACTAATTGCCAATCCAACTGAAACTCTCACTTGCAATGCTTGTGAGCAACCAAACAATACTAACAAGCCTTTCTACGGCTGCAACACCTGCCAATATTTCCTCCATGAAAACTGCTTTAATGCTCCGCGTTTTCTCAATCACTCGTCTCATCCTTCCCACCCCTTGACCCTTCACCAAATTCCGCCTTACGCGGGTGGTTACTATATTTGCAGTGCTTGTGGCTATGATGGAAATGGATTTTGCTATAACTGTGCTGCTTGTGAATTTGATATTCACTTGCAATGTGCATCCTGTCCTAGCTCCATACTTGTTGATAAACACACGCATCAATTGGAGCTCCACTTCGGTTCTCCTGACGAAGACAAGGATAGCAAATATGTTTGCGATATCTGCTTTGTAACGATGAGCAATGACAATTGGTTGTACTATTGCGCTGGCTGTGATTTTGCGTCACACTTGTACTGTGTGATAACTAGTCCTGAAGTCGGTGTTTTCCCCAAACAGCAACATCCAAATCCAAATCCAAGTCAGAATTCGAATTCAAATTCAAATTTAAATCCAAATGCGGCGGTGGAAATGATAAATTCAGTGAATGATGATCATGACCGGCTTATAGCAGCTCAAATTCGCGCTCAGATAGAGGCACGAGGAAGACGGGCTGCTCTGGACTTAATTTAGGCATACAATTACATATATCTAATGCTTCCGCTTTGGCCTTCTTCAGTTTTTATTGCAAAATAAATGCTTTATTGTTGTTATCATGTTATTTCTCTTTCAGATTTGTATCTTTAATCATCAAGTTTCTCCATTTTTGTTTTGGTTGCTATGTTATCTATTATAAACTAGTGTTTGATTTTTCCCTTTTTTGTTCTGTTTTCTTGGGTTCAAAAACATAATTCTATTTGTGAGAAGGGACTAGTACTTTAATTCGGAGTTTATTTCTTGGATGGACACCCCATTCACAATTATAACATCAGGAAGTTATTTTTTTTGTCGAAGAAAATTGAATTAGAGAAGAAATATAATTTTATGAGATAATAATTAAGTATAAATTAGGTGATAATCAGAGATACAAGGATGAGAATCAAACAAACATGATTATTCGCCTGACAAGATAATTAGTACTGGCTCTTTCATTTTATGTGTCATTCTTTCTTTTTTAATCTATTTCAAAAAGAATGTTACCTTAGTATAATCAGTAACAATTTAGCTTTAAAAATTCTCTTTAGTGAAATGATTTGTAATCACGCAAGTATCCAAGAAATATTTTAGATCACAAATTTTAAAAGTTTTTTTTTTTTCTTAAACACCATGTCAAATCAAATGGTGTCAGTATGCCACATTTTAATTACAAAATAAAATATGGTGTCAGTATGCCACATTTTAATTACAAAATAAAATATGGTGCCAGTATGCCACATTTTACAAAATAAAATAAAATTGAGGGTAGGGGAAAGGATTATGGAGAGGTGAATACAATGTGGGGAATCGAATCTCATCAACAAGGGGAGAATTTAAATAGCCAACCAACTAAGCTACGAAGATTCTCGTATACCACATAAAATGAGACAGAGAAAGTATTAAGAAGCTTCAATAATCAGACTCCAATATTATCTGATACAGATTAGAAGAATTTCTAAATGAAGTAGCAGTCGACCAGCCTTACGAAAATGATTGATGAAATCCCAACTTGCAAAGAGCAAAAAGTCACATTGCGGATAAAACGGTCCCTAATAAAGGTAATTTTTTATTCAAGAAAATTTGAATCCAAGATATTTAATTAAGGATGAAAGATTACTTACCCGTCCACCACAATTATGATTGTTTCAACACATTTAATTTGTGAATACGAAGATGCTCGGCCCCATTTTAGTACGTACCAGTTAGTCAATCAATTGGCCAAATTGTTAATGTCGGAAACGACTTATTCGTTAGTAAAAGAAAAAGGAAATATGCATCGAAGCAAAGTCGTCCAATCGAAACAACGTCGCAAAGTTATTGTATCATATAGTTTAATTGAAATATCTATAAATATGCAGCTAATTAGCTCTCCAATGTATCTCTACTATATTGCACAACAAAATTACAAAGAACAAAAAAAAACACAATGGGAAGACTGAACGGGGGTACAAATGAGGGTAAACAACACACGTCTTAAAACAAATTGTGAATCCAACTGAAACTCTCACTTTCAATGCTTGTGAGAAACCAAACAATAGTAACAAGCCTTTCTACGGCTGCAACACCTGCCAATATTTCCTCCATGAAAACTGCTTTAATGCTCCGCGTATTCTCAATCACTCGTCTCATCCTACGCACCCATTGACCCTTCACCAAATTCCGTCTTACGAGTGGTTCCTATATTTGCAATGCTTGTGGCTCTGTTGGAAATGGATTTTGCTTGAACTGTGCTGATTGTGAATTTGATATTCACTTGCAATGTGCATCCTGTCCTAGCTCCATACATGTTGATAAACACACGCATCAATTGGAGCTCCAATACGGTTATCCTGAGGATAGCAAATATGTTTGCGATATCTGCTCTGTAATGATGAACAATAACAACTGGTTCTACTATTGCGGTGGGTGTGATTTCGCTTCACACTTGAACTGTGCGATAATTAGACCTGCAGTCGGTGTTTTTCCCAAACAGCTGCAGCGTCCAAATCCAAATTCAAATCCAAGTTGGAATTACCATGCAAATGCGGCGGTGGAAATGATAAATTCAGTGAATGATGATCATGACCGGCTTATAGCAGCTCAAATTCGTGCTCAGATCGACGCACGATCAAGACGCGCTATGCTGGACTTAATCTAGGCATACAATTACATATATCTAATGCTTCTGCTTTGGCCTTCTTCTGTTTTTAGTGCAAAATAAATGCTTTATTGTTGTTATCATGTTATTTCTCTTTCATAATAAATAATATTTATCCGTCTATCACAATACTTGGCTTATTGATCAAATTGAGCTTGTAAACGAAAGGAGAAATTGAATAAGTAAATTAATTAACTTGAGAAAACCAACAAGATCAGGCAAAATTTTAGTGTATACAAAAAGTAAAGTAAATTATAAAAAAGTTGCTTGATATGATTTGGTTATATCCTTTATCAACCCGTAGATCCAAAGGTTAGAAACTGTTAATCAACATTGAAGTTTAAACAAGCTGTATGGTATGAGTTAGTTAAGTTGTTAGGAATGTTCTAGAAGCTTCCATAGTTAGTTAAGAAGGTGGTTACAATCCTACCATCTATAAATAGATATTAAGTAACAATGTAAATAGATGAGATTGAATGTAACAGTAGAGTAATTCAGCTCAATAAGATTTCTTCCTCTTCTCTTCTCTTCCTTCTGATTTCTCTCTGTAATTTAGTATAATTTAACCTTCATTAATGGAGTTTTCATGGTATCAGAGCATCTGATCGAAGACTAATTCTGCTATAGCTTTCACCACCGGATGCTCAGAGTTCATCCTTGTTCAAAGGTGACTCGTAAGGAAGCATCAAAGGTCAAATTCAGCTGCAATCTAGGTTTTACAAATGGCAATCGATTCAACTACTGAAGGTACAAGTGCTGGGATTACAACCATGGCTTCGTTTCCAGTGATTGACCATAATCATCCATTATTCCTTCAACACACAGACACTCCAGGTAGCTCTTTGATCTCTCTTCAATTAACTGGATCTGAGAACTATTGTCATGCCCCGAGACTACCCCCGAGACGCGGACACGGGACCTAAGACCACAAGTGATCCCAAGTTAACCCTGCTGGCATGATCATGAGCATACTAAAGATAATAAACTGATGCGGAAGCTAAATCATAAATAACATGAAAGGATGGGGAATACCCATATACTATAACTGAGATAAATGAAAACTGATGAGTT
>JAJOOH010021915.1:0-22553 GCA_029582605.1 Solanum gracilifrons | reverse complement strand
CCCCCCCCCCCCCCCCCCCCCCCCCCCCCCCCCCCCCCCCCCCCCCCCCCCCCCCCCCCCCCCCCCCCCCCCCCCCCCCCCCCCCCCCCCCCTGTAAGCAAGTAACAAATTGTTGTTTAAGTAACAAGTAAGCAAGATTCAAACTTTGAGTTATCAATATGAGAGAGAAACTAGAGTATATGTGTTCCCCACAAGCTCTTAACGCTGTAATCCTAATAATAGTAATCATTTCCTAGTGTTTAACATGAAAAGTTGGTAAGTCAGGTATCCCTAAGTGATTGGTCCCCTAAATAGGGAATTTAACTATCACCTTGGTCCGGCTATGAGTGTATATGTTACTAACCCTTATCTTTAACTCAGATTATACATCACATCAATGTATAAATTCGTTTTCACCCTCGCACCAATTGACATTAGACTATTAGATATCATCCATTAAATCTCTGTTGTTAATTATTTTCTCATTAACTACCTCCTTGGTCCGGCAAGTAGCAACGAGGCAAGTTCTAACATTGCGCACCGTTAAAAAGACTTCTAAGCGAAAGAATTAACAATACATGCATAAAAACTATTCAAGAATTACTTAATTATTATTCATACTTTGTTAATTACTCATGGTTCCCACAATCCTAGTTGTGGATTTAGCTACTCATGCTTGAAAGAACACAATTCATATTTGGGTTAAAAGAATTCATGAACTTACAAGTAGAATTGATGAAACTCGAAATCTCCAATTGAATTTCAAATTGAAAATCTTATAAAATGAAATCTGGAAATCAAATTGCTAAAGTTTGCAAGTTAATTCCCAAACCACCAAAACTATAACTTTACAATAATGTCTAACCTTCAAAAATGAGGTTTATAACTCCTAGTTATAGAAAACAAGTCCTAAACAAAAAGGAAACAAAATAAGGAAATGAGCTATCTGGACGCGGCTTCTGTCGATGACACGACCTACGGACCGTGGGTCGACCTACGAACCGTGGGTTGACCCACTGTCTGTAGGTCACCCTCCGTGGTTCAAAACTTGGCAAATTTTCATTAGGTACTGGAACCTTCACTCTCAGATCATCAATGATGGACGTTCAGGAAGGTCTGTGGGTCGACCTATGGTCTGTCGTCCTGCTCTGTGGCTCCACACTTGTCATACGTAAATGATGTTCCACCTACGATGCCTCACCCACGGTCAGTGGACTTGTCTATGGTCCATCCTAGCACTCCGTGGGTTGAGTACTGAAACTCAATTTCCCAGACCAGGACTTACGACTTACCACTTACCACCCACGGCCCGTCGATGGACCTACGGTCCGTGCGTGGCTCTATTAGTGGGTACTTCTGTACTTTTCAGCTCCAAATCTTCATCAACCGCCTCCAAGCCTATTTCCTGCTAACATAATACATAACACATTATTTCTAATACAATATATCCCTACACACACACAACTTGTAAGTGAAATGCATCAAAAATATTGTTAACTCAAGGTATATCAGTTACTCAAGAAGCTTTTATATGAGTTTTCAAGGTTTTAAAGATGATGATGACTATGTTGACTATGTTTATGACTTATGCGTTTCCACTATCTTTATGATGATGTTTAAGCTTGGTAAATTGAATACTTTCAAATGAAATGTCCCTTTTAGCATGTTTTCAATATTTTTATGCATGACTATCATACTTAGTGCATTTTTGTATTAACGCCTACTTTTCCTACATTTTCCCAAATATAGGGTCTGGTTCTCGAGGTTATCATTCTAGTGGCTAAAGCTTTGACTTGTGTATCTATCGATCTTATTGGTGAGTCCTCATGGTTCAAGGATAGCTATTCCTGATGTTATAGTTCCATTCATATATTTCCAATTTTTGGACATGTTGTATAGGCTAGGCCCTATTTCATTCAAACATTGTAATAGATGGCTATGTTGAGACTTAGTGTCTAGACTTCTGCTTTAGTTTATGAAAATTTTGGACTTGAAATATGTTTTTACTCCTATTGTTTTATTGCTTATGTTATAAGAGCTAAGTTTCTTGTATGTAGTCTTTCGAGGTTCTATACGCCATGATGCATGTAGGATGCACCCTTGGGTCCTGACAAACTTTGTAATCAAAGCACATGGTTTAGAATGATTCTAGGATTATGTCTCATAAGCCAGTCTAGTAGAGTCTTGTTCATGAGTGTGAAGCTCGCCATATTTATGAATAAGAAACTACAAGATATTTAGGAAATTTGACTTATTTCATTACTCTTATGTCGTGCAATAGAGTTTAACTCTACAAGGTCTTTTTCCAAATCCTTATCCATTGGTCTATAGGTTATGACTACACGAAGGGCATTATCAAGAAGGAATGAGGAAGACAATGTGAATCAAGGAGCTCATCCTCAAGCATCTCAAGCTCCGGTTGATCCTCTAGTCAAGAATGTTACCCATGTGGGGTTTAGGGTGACTATTCAAGTTTTGGCTCTAGACGTAATGGCTCAAGCCAATAGAGATGTGATTGATCCATGAACCCTAATGTGAATTCCACGGCTTCAAGAGTGAGGGACTTTTCTGGGATTAACCCTCCAGAATGTAATGGTTCCAAAGTGGAGGAGGATCATAAAGGGTTTATCGACGAGGTATATAAGGTACTTGCTATCCTGGTGGTGAATTCGGTAGAAAAGGCAGAGTTAGCCGCTTACTAATTAAAAGATGTTGCTCAAGTATGGTAAAATCAATGGAAAGAAGAAAGGCCGATAGGAGTGGGTCTCGTTGAGTAGGAAGTGTGGTTAAATCGGCATTTCTTGATAGGTGCTTTCCCCTTGAGTTGAGGGAGGCTAAGATGCAAGATTCATTAACCTTCGTCAAGGGAGTATGAGTGTCAAGGAATATGCTCTAAATTTCACCCAACTATCTGAGTATTCCCCAACTATAGTTGCAAATTTGAGGGCTAAGATGAATAAGTTTGTGATGAGAGTGTCCAACATGGTAGTAAAAGAATGTCGAACGACAATGCTTGTGCAAGAAATGGATATTTCATGTCTCATGGTGTATGCCCAACAAATGGAGGAAGATAAACTTAAAGAAAATAATAGGGAGGTGAAGAGAGCTATGACCGGTGATGTGAACTTCTCCAAGGATAGGTTCGATGGACAATGCCGACCAAGGTTTAGGCAAAGGTTTTCAAACCAAAGTTCTTCTAGTGCTCCTCCAAGGCTCAACAAAGGATAGGGTGTCCAACCCTAAACCTCAAGGATTTAATGGTAATGGTTCTTATATGACTAGGTCTACTTGTGCGAAGTGTGGAAGGAAACATGATGGTAAGTGCCTAGTCGGCACATATGGTTGCTTTATTTGTGGAAAGAGTGGTAAAAAAATGAGAGATTGTCTGATACTTAAGGTTCAAGGAAGAGAGGGAACGCAAGCTCCTCTTAGCGGTTCAAACTCAATGCTCCCAAACAAAACTGCCTCAATGCTCTCCAAAACCTAGGTGAACAAGAGAATTCTCTGAATGTGGTCACCGGTATGTTAAAAGTTTTCCATATAGATGTGTATGCTTTGTTAGACCCCGGTGCTACTTTTTATTTTGTGACGCCATATGTGGTAGTGAGATTTGATATGCTCCCTGATGTGTTGTTAGAACCTTTTTCTATCTCTACTCCTGTTAGTGATTTTGTGGTCGCTAAGAGGTTTTATAGAAGATGCCCCATTTCCCTTAACCCATAAAGTTACTCTTGTCGATTTGGTAGAGCTTGACATGCTAGATTTTGATGTTATACTTGGTATGGATTGGTTGCACTCTTGTTATGCGTCGATTGATTGTAGATCTCAGGTAGCCAATTATCATCTCCCAAATGAGCCTATCCTTGAGTGGAAGGGGGAAATTCTATGCCAAAGGGTCACTTTATCTCATGTTTGAAGGCTAGGAAGATAATCTCCAAGATTTGCATTTACCATCTGGTTAGGGTAAGGGATGTAGATCCTGAAACCCCTATGCTTGAGTCAGTCCCCATTGTAAATGAGTTTCCAAAAGTGTTCCCAAATGATCTACCAGTATTCCTCCCGAGCAGGAAATAGACTTTCATATTGACCTTTTCCCAGATACGTAACCTCTCTCAATTCCTCCCTATAGAATGGCCCCGACTGAGTTAAAAGAGTTAAAAAATAGTTAAAGGATTTGTTGGATAAGGGCTTCATCTGACCGAGTATCTTACCATGGGGTGCCCAGTGTTGTTTGCTAGAAAGAAAGATGGGTCTCTTTGTATGTATATCGATTATCATCAGTTGAACAAAGTGACCATTAAGAACAAGTATCCTTTTCCAAGGATAGATGATTTGTTTGATCAATTGCAAGGGGCAAGTTATTTCTCGAAAATTGACCTTAGGTCAGGTTATCACCAATTAAGGGTGAGAAGTGGAGATATTCCAATGACGGCTTTTAGAACCCGGTATGGTCATTATGATTATTCGATTATGCCGTTTGGATTGACTAATGCTCTGGCGGCATTTATGGACTTGATGAATAGGGTTTTTAGACAATATCTTTACATGTTTGTAATTGTGTTCAGTGACGACATTTTGATCTATTTGAGGAGTGAGAATGAGCATGTTGACCATTTGAGAATTGTATTGCAAGTTCTTAAGGACCATCAACTTTTCGCAAAGTTTAGTAAGTCTGAATTTTGGTTAAGATCCGTGGCTTTCCTTTGTCCCATTGTATCAAGTAGGGGTATTGAGGTGGATCCTAAGAAGATGGATGCGGTTAAGAGTTGTCCAAGACCTCTAACTCCTTCGAATATTAGAAGTTTTTTGGGTTTGGCCGGTTATTATAGTAGATTTGTTGAGGGTTTTCTTCCATTGCCTCTCCAATGAAGGCTTTGACTCAAAAGAAATCTAAGTTCATTTGGTCGGATGCTTGAGAGAAAAGTTTCCAAGAGTTGAAGGATACACCTACTTCCGCTCCTGTGTTGACATTACCGGAAGGTACGAATGGATTTGTGGTATATTGTGATGCCTCTAGAGTTGGGTTGGGATGTGGGTTGTTTGGGTTTTAAGGGTTAAGTGTTTCTTAGGATCTTTAGGGTTTAGGGCTTAGGATTTTTTTTGTATTTTTTAGGTTTAGGGTTTACAGATTTTTAGAATTTAGGATTTAGAGCTTAGGGTTTTGTAGGGGTTTTAAATGGTTTTTAGGGTTGATTTTAGGGTTTATAGGATTTAGGTTTTTTTAAGGTTTAGGGTTTCTTTAGGTTAAGGGTTTCTTAGGGTTTTAATTTTAGGATTTAGGGTTTTAGGTTAGGATTTAGGGTTTAAGGCTTAAGGTTTTTTAGGTTTGGATTTTAGGTTAAGGGCTTTATCTAGGTTTTTAGGGTTTAGGTCTTTGGGTTTTTTAGGTTAAGGTGTTTTAGGGTTTTATAAGTTTAGGGTTTAGGGCTTAGGGTTTTTTGTGTTTTTTAGGGTTTAGAATATACGATTTAGGGATTTATAGGGTTTAAAGCTTAGAGTTTTTTAGGTTTAGGGGTTTTTGGGGTTTTTAGGGTTTGTACGGGTTAAATGTTTCTCGGGGATTTTAAGGGTTTAAGGTTTAGGGCTTAGGGTTTTTTGTGTTTTTAAGGTTTAGGGTTTATGAATTTTTAGGATTCAGGGTTTAGATCTTAGGGTTTCGTCATGGGTTTATATGGTTTTAGGATATTTTTAGGTTTTAAAGGATTTAGGGTTTCTTAAAGTTTAGTGTTTAGGGTTTCTTAGGGTTTTAGATTTAGGATTTAGGGTTTTAGGTTAGGGTTTAGGTCTTAGGGTTTTTTTGGGTTTGGGGAATTAGGTTAAGGGGTTTATCTAGGTTTTTAGGGTCTTTAATGTTATGGTTTTTCAAGGTTTTATATGTTTAGGGTTTAAGGCTTAGGATTTTTTTTGTGTATTTTATGATTTAGCATATACAATTTAGGGCTTTATAGGGTTTAGAGCTTAGAATTTTTTAGGTTTAGGAGTTTTTTGGGTTTTTGGGTTCTTAATGTCTTTTAAGTGTCAAGTGTTTCTTAGGGTTTTTTTTAGAGTTTAAGGTTTAGGGCTTAGGGTTTTTTGTGTTTTTTAGGATAAGGGTTATAGATTTTAGAATTTAGGGTTTACAACTTAGGATTTTGTAGGGGTTTTAAATGAATTTTATGGTTTATTTTAGGGTTTTTTTTGGTTTTAGGGTGTACAATTTTTTAGGAGTTAAGGTATAGAGCTCAGGGTTTTGTTGTGGTTATATATGGTTTTTAGGGTTTATATTAGGGTTCTTAAGATTTAAGGTTTAAGGTTTCCTAGGGTTTTAGGTCAAGGATTTATAGTTGTGGATTCGGGTTTAGGGTTTAGGGCTTAGGGTTTTTTTTTGTTTAGGGTTTTAGCTTAAGGGTTTTATCTAGGGTTTTAGGGTTTAGGGCTTTGGGTTTTTTAGGTTAAGGTTTTTTAGAGTTTTATAGGTTTAGGGTTTCTTAGGGTTTTAGGTTTAGAATTTAGAGTTTTAGTTTAGTGTTTAGGGCTTAGCGATTTTTTAGGTTTAGGGTTTTAGGTTATGGGTTTCGTCTAGGCTTTTAAGGTTTAGGGCTTTGGGATTTTTGGGTTAAGGTCTTTTAGGATTTTATAGGTTTAGGGTTTAGGGCATAGGGGTTTTATAGGTTTAGGGTTTAGCATATACGATTTAGGGCTTTATAGGGTTTAGAGCTTAGAGTTTTTTTGGATTAGGGGTTTTTGTGTTTTGTAAGATTTTAAAGGGTTAAGTGTTTCTTAGGGTTTTTTAGGATTTTGGGTTAACAACTTAGTGTTTTTTTTTGTGTTTTTGTGTTTTGGGTTTACGGATTTTTAGGATTTGGGTTTATATCTTAGGGATTTGTAAGGGTTTTAAATGGTTTTAAGGTTTATTTTAGAATTTATATTATTTAGGGTTTCTTAAGGTTTAGGTTTCCTTAGGGCTTTAGGTTTAGGATTTAGGGTTTTAGGTTAGGGTTTAAGGTATTTTTAGGTTTAGTGTTTAGGGTAAGGGTTTTATCTAGTTTTTTAGGGTTTAGGGCTTTGGGTTTTTAGGGTAATATTTTTTAGGGTTTAAGGCTTAGGGTTATATTTAATTTTTTAGGATTTAGCATATATGATTTAGGGCTTTATAGGGTTTAGAGCTTAGAGTTATTTTGGTTTAAGGGTTTTTGGGTTTTTTCGGGTTTTAACGGTTAAGTGTTTCTTAGGGTTTTATAGGTTTTAGGGTTTATGGATTAGGTTTTTTTTTTTTTGTGTTTTTAAGGTTTAGGGTTTATGGAATTTTAGGATTTATGGTTTAGAGCTTAGGTTTTTTAGGGGTGTTAAATTGTTTTTAGTGTTTATTTTAGGGTTTATAAGACTTAGTGTTTCTTAAGGTTTAGGGTTTAGGGTTTAGGGTTTCTGAGAGTTTTAAGTTTAGGATTTAGAGTTTTAGGCTAAGGTTTAGGGCTTAGGGTGTTTTTAGGGTTATGGTTTTAGGTTATGGGTGTTTTCTATTTTTTAGGGTTTAGGGCTTAAGGATTTTAAGTTAAGGTTTTTTAGGGTTTAGGTCTTAGGGTTTTTTTGTTGTGTTTTAGGGTTTAGCATATATTATTTGAGCTTTATAGGGTTTAGAGCTTGGACTTTTTTAGGTTTAGGGGTTTTTGGGTTTTTTAGGGTTTTAAGGTTTAAGTGTCTCTTAGGGTTTTTAAGGTTTAAGTGTTTCTTATGGTTTTTTAGGGTCTAGGGATTAGGGTTTTTTTGTGTTCATTAGGTTTAGGGTTTACGGATTTTCAGGATTTAGGGTTTAGAGTTTAGGGTTTTGTAGGGGTTTAAATGGTTTGAGAGTTTATTTTAAGGTTTATAGGATTTAGGGTTTCTTATGGTTTAGGGTTTAGGGTTTCTTTGGGTTATAGCATATACGATTTGGGGATTTATAGGTTTTATAGCTTATAGTTTTTTAGGTTTAGGGGTTTTAAGGGTTTAGTATTTCTTAGGGTTTTTTAGGGTTTAGGGTTTAAGGCTTAGGGTCTTTTTTTGTGTTTTATTGGTTTAGGGTTTAAGGCTTAGGGTCTTTTTTTGTGTTTTATTGGTTTAGGGTTTATGGATTTTTAGGGTTTAAGGTTTAGAGCTTAGGGTTTTGTAGGGGTTTTAAATGGATTTTAGGGTTTTTTTTAGGTATTATAGGATTTCGAGTTTCTAAAGGTTTTGGGTTTAGGGTTTCTTAGGGATTTAGGTTTAGGATTTACTATTTTGGGTTAGGGTTTAGGGTGTAGGGATTAGGTTAAGGGTTTTATCTAGGGTTTTAGAGTTTTTTAAGTTAAGTTTTTTCAGGGTTTTATAGGTTTAGGGTTTATGGTTTGGAGTTTTATTGTATTTTTTAGGGTTTATCATATACGATTTAGGGCTTTATAGGGTTTAGAGCTTATAATATTTTAGGTTTAGGGGTTTTTGGGTTTTTAAGGGTTAAGTGTTTCTTAGGGTTTTTTAGTGTTTAGGGTTTATTGCTTAGGCTTTTTTGTGTTTTTATTTATTTAGGGTTACAGATTTTTAGGATTTAGGGTTTAGAGACTAGAGTTTTTAGGGGTTTTAAATGGGTTTTAGGGTTTATAGGATTCAAGGTTTCTTATGGTTTAAGTTTTAAGGTTTCTTTGGGTTTTTGGTTTAGATCTTAGTGTTTTGTAGGGGTTTTGAATGCTTTTTAAGGTTTATTTTAGAGTTTATAGGATTTAGGGTTCCTTCACGTTTAGGGTTTAGGGTTTCTTAGGGTCATAGGTTTAGGATTCATGGTTTTAGGTTAGGGTTTAGGGCTTATGGTTTTTTTTGGTTTAGGGTTATAGGTTAAGGGTTTTATCTACGTTTTTAGGGTTTAGGGGTTAGGTTTTTTAAATTATGGTTTTTTTAGGGTTTAGGGATTAGGGACTTTTTGTGTTTTTTACGGTTTAACATAAAAGATTTAGGGCTTTATAGAGTTTAGAGATTAGAGTTTTTTAGGTTTAGGGGTTTTTGTGTTTTTTAGGAGTTTTGAGGGTTAAGTGTTTCTTAGGGATTTTTAGGGTTTAAGGTTTAGGGCTTAGAGTTTTTTTGTGTTTTTTAGGTTTAGGGTTTACAGATTTTTACGATTTATGGATTCATAGTGGTTATAAATGGTTTTTAGGGTTTATGTGTTGTTATGTTGGGCTAAATGGTTGAAATTATGGTAGGTGACTTATGGATGCCCAACACTCTACACCTACATTTATACATGGTTATTGAGAATTTCGAGGGGAGTGAAACTATTATTTTAAAGGGGACTACACACACTGATGTGATGTGTTACATCGACACTTGATAGTAAATAGAGGTTATGTGCTCCTAGTATATAAACTTGACCAAGAATTTCTTAAGTGTTGGTATGAGGTGTATAATGGTTTGAATGATATTTGAAACTAGGTATATGAAACATTGTGTAGAGTCGACATTGGGTGTGATTCAATAGCTCTATCTCGATGAGAGAGTACTATTAGATTTGAAATTAGTTCTATCAGCCTCGGGTGAGACCCGTATATATCATGGGATGTTTAAATGGAAAGAGAGGGAGCCATAATTTGAAATTATTAGAGGCGACAATGTGTTTGCTAAGAAAATTTTTATATGAGTGACAGTTTGAGAGTATGGTAAATGGACTGTGTAGTTATGATGTTTGTTAGTATTAAGAGTGTTGGCTTCAATTCAGTACTGTGAGAAGTATGTAGGGTTTTGATAAATCAAATATGTGTATGATTGTAATAAAGACCAAACTTGTTGATTGTTGGTGGCTAAAAATCAAGGAGATAGAGTCAGATGAATGGAAATGTTTGACATGAGCACTAACTAAGGAGTATCTTGAGTTATTCGACCTTTATTCTGGATATTCTTATGTGACCACCTATTTAGTCCTGGACTTGATTTGAAGTATGATTCACTATCTATGCACATGCATGTTTTAACTTATGTGGGTTGAACCCTAGTGGTGGATCGGGTGTACCGATCCTACGATGCCCTCTTAGTAGGGTAGGATATTTGGACAAACTTGGTTATTTTAGATATGACATATTTAGTGTTGTCTTAGAGTAGTTGAATTATTTGAGTGGTTCTACATTTACCACTTTGCTTATGAGAATTTATAGATCTCCCATGGGTATTTATAGTTGTCCGACAGTCTTCATATTCATCTTGTTATTGAGGTCATATATCAGTTATGTGCGGTTGAATATGGGTACCATCATATCTAGTTTTGTTGTTCTTAAGGGTTGTCTATAATCACAACTATTGATCTAGTACTTCGACAGTGTTGTTAAAGGTTCTATGTGCTTGAGTGTATTGTTTTTTTTTTTGGTGTCTACTTAATAATTTCATTAGTTGGGTTAGATAAGTTTAATTCTCCCTTTGATGAGTACCCGATGTCTAAAGATCATATTTTTATAACTTAGGTTCATGAAAAGATTGTGTTGTCAGAAGAGAATCTTGATAAAAACATGTGATGATATGTGTATTATAATTGTGTGGAGGTTAGTTAAGGTTCAATTATTGTTGTGGCCACTATCGATTTAGGTACCCTTTCTTACCCTCCCCTTCTTTTGATCGTTCGAGGACGAACGATGGGTAAATTGGTATCTAATGTAAACACCCATTTGTTCGTTTGAGTACTAGAGCTTTTTATTTCATCAAAAACTCTTTCGATAGATTTTAAATGGGTATTTTGGACTATTTGTAACTATAATTATGTAAGTAAGGGGGTAATTTTAATATTTAATATAGTTGATGGTTAAATAAGATAGCATTAAAATTAATAGTGGGGTCACTTTCAACACTCTTATAATTAGTAATATAATAATTAGGGTAAATATAATCTGTAGAAGAAAAGAAGATAAAGAAAGAGGAGAAAAACAGAAAACGGCATGGAACGAAATCAAATTTGAAACGGCGGCTTCAGGTGAACTCTCTCAAATTAATTTTACTAACATTAATTAGATATAGAAGCTTGAATTTTGATTTGTTATTATTGGATGAGGTGAGGTAATAAATAAGTGCAAATGATTTGTTGTTATAAGTGAAATATTAATGTACTGGTCGGTTGAGTTTTGGAAGAAAAAGTGAGAAAAAAAATAATGTTTTGGCCATAATGAGTAATGATTGACCAAGGGTGATAAGATCATTGCAAATCTCAAATCTTTGTATGTGGAAATTAGGAACTTTATCAATCATGAAACCATTATTCAATATACAGCAATGCCACGGTTAACTATAACATGTGGCTCCGATCCTTACTTATTATATTTATCACATTATGATTAATTTTTGTTATATTGAGATAAATAATTAAATATGAGGTGTATTATATTATTCAAATATCATTAATTTTATGCCAATTGGAGGAATTAATAAGACTTACCCTTAGGTTTGAACTTTAAGAAATTGATTATAGAATTAGGTGTGTTTTTGGGTCTAGGATAGACATAGAATAATATAAGTGTTTATAGACTCATTAAATTAAAAATTATGCATAGATACTTGATATATTGGAAAGGTTCAGAGGCATTGAGGAAAGGAAAAGCATTGGAGAAGTAGTTTGCTTGACTTCGGTTCTCCGGTGGAGGTAGGTTATGGTTTATTCTATTTGATAGATAGACTCTTAATAGTGATTGTTATGCATTGAGTGATATTATGAATTTCTCTATGTACTTCGTTGTTTGGTTTGAATAATCTATGTGTATTTTATGATTGGTCTGAAATCCTGAGACCGTGAAATTTATAATCTTGCACCTTCTCTATCAAAGTGATGCCTTAATAAAGAAGGCTTTGATGAAATATTGTTAATGCAGTGAAAAGTGGTCATAATAAATGATAAATTAAAAATATTATGGGATCGGGGTGTCACGATCCGACACAGTATTATTGGATCGGGGTGTCACATTCCGACACGGTATTATTGGATCGGGTGTGACGTTCCGACATGGTATTATTGGATCGAGGTGTCACGTTCCAACACGGTAACATTAAAGAGGAAAACATATTGTAATAACTCAATTTACTCAATCTCAAAGAACCCATTTCCCAAACCTACGTGGTGTCGAGAAACGAATACTCATGTGTGTGCTTGATATTGTGATTGATTACGTACTTTCTTCAGTTGTCACTTGTTCATGTTGTTCATTTCTTATCACCTGCATAGTGCTATAGTTGATTTTATACTATTACTTTATGCATATTAGTTATTATTTTGAGTGGGCTGATGATATCTACTCAGTACATGTTGCCTTGTACTGAGCACTACTTGTGTTTTTCTTTGTTTTCCTTTTGTGGAGTGCAGCGCGTGTACTAATGACTTCAACTTGCCCTCAACTCTAGCCAGTCTCCAGCACCTCAGGTTAAGGGTGAGCTATTCATTCTAGCTTGTGTTGGATTCTCTCGGTCATGGCATGATGTCGTTAGTTTTCGGACATAAACTATTTTATTTATTTATCTTGTTGTCTTTGATACTCTTAGACTTAGTACTTGGAGATTAGATGTCCTTGAAGTGATGACATTCAGGTTTTGGGATTGACATATAGGAGACTTTAGTGGATTTGTGTTTCTCACCTTAATAAGATTGAGCTTCCACATTATGGTTTGTATTTCATAAGCTTAAAAAGTAATATATGTTGGGGTTTGGATTCATTGGTTCACCCACTGATGAGGTTAAGTGTGGGTGCCATTCATGACTCATTTTGGGTCATGTCAGTTTTTTAGGGTTTAACATATACGATTTAGGGCATAATAGGGTTGAGAGTTTAGAGTTTTTTTGTTTTGGGGGGGTTTTTGGGTTTTAAGATTTTTTAAGGGTTGAGTGTTTCTTAGGGTTTTTTAGGATTTAGGGTGTAAGGCTTAGGTTATTTTTTGTATTTTTTAGGTTTAGGGGTTTTGGGGATTTTGGGGGGTTTTTGGCGTTTTTAGGGTTTGTAAGGGGTCAAGTGTGTCTTGGGTGTTTTAAGGGTTTAAGGTTTAGGGCTTAGGGTTTTTTGTTTTTTTAGGTTTAGAGTTTACGGATTTTTAGGATTTAGGGTTTAGTAGGGGTTTTTAATGGTTTTAAGGGGTTATTTAGAGTTTATAGGATCTAGGGCTTCTTCATGTTTAGGGTTTCTTATGGTTTTAGGTTTAGGATTTACGGTTTAGGGCTTAGGGGTTTTTGAGGTTTAGGGATTTAGCTTAAAGGGTTTATGTAGGTTTTAGGGTCTTTAAAGTTATGGTTTTGCCGGGTTTTTTATTATTAGTGTTTTTTATTATTAGGGTTTAGGGCTTAGTTTTTTTTGTATTTTTTAGGATTTAGCATATAAAATTTAGGGCTTTATAGGGTTTAGAGCTTAGAAATTTTTCACGTTTAGGGGTTTTTGGATTCTTTTAGGGTTTTTAAGGGTTAAGTGTTTCTTAGGATTTTTTTAGGGCTTAGGGTTTTTTGTGTTTTTTAGGTTGAGGGTTACAGATTTTTAGAATTTAGGGTTTAGAGCTCAGGTGTTCGTAGGGGTTTTAAATGGGTTTTATGATTTATTTTTGGGTTTAAAGGATTAAGAGTTTTTTAAGGTTTAGGGTTTAAGGATTCTTAGGGTTTTAGGTTTAGGATTTAGGGTTTTGGATTAGGGTTTAGGGATTAGGGCTTAGTTTTTTTTTAGTTTTAGGGTTTTAGATTAAGGGTATTATCTAGGGTTTTAGGGTCTAGGGCTTTGGGTTTTTTAGGTTAAGGTTTTTTAGGATTTTATAGGTTTACAGTTTAGGGCATAGGTTTGTCTTTGTGTTTTTTAGGGTTTAGCATATACAATTTGGGGTTGTATACTAAGCTTAGTGTTTTTTTAGATTTAGGGTTTTTTTTGGTTTTTTTAGGGTTTTAAGGGTTAAGTGTTTCATAGTTAGGGTTTAGGCTTTAGGGCTTAGGATTTTTTGTGTTTTTAGGTTTAGGGTTTATAGATTTGTTGTATTTAGGGTTTAGAGCTTCAGGTTTTGTAGGGATTTAGATAATTTTTAGGGTTTATTTTAGGGATTGTAGGATTTAAGGTTTTTTAAGGTTTAGGGTTTAGGGTTACACTACATGAAAAATGCCTTATAACGAAAGGAAATCCGGCCGTTAAAAGTTCATATCCAGTCGTTAAAGGTCTATAACGATCGGGGAAAAATTGGTCGTCACTGGTCGTTAAAAGCTCTGTCGTTAAAGGTTAACGACCGGATTGCATATTTGTTAGATATCACTTAGCGACAACGATAAATCCGGTCGCTACATTTACTAACAACAACCACAAATTCCCTTCGTTGATGGTCTTTTGGTCGTTAAACATTGAAGTAAAACAAAAAATTCCAGGCGTTATAAGTACCTTTAGTGGTCAGAATTTCTTTCATTGATTACATTACTTTTACCGACCAAGTTTAAATTCCTTTCGTTGATTTTAATATATTTAACGACCAAGTTTATTTCACAAATTTAGTTTCAAATAATTATATATAGTGTTTATGTTCCTCAAGCAGTTCCAAATCTTAATATCATTTCTTTTTTTTCACAAGCCATAAAAAATTTAATATAAAATTTCATAATTGTTTTTCCATGAACGAAAACACACTGGAAAACATACATATAAATATGTGCGTTCAACACAATATCTAAAAAATATACATGTTCAACATAAGATCTAAACAACATAGATGTTCGACATACTATTATATACATACATGTTCGACATCTATCGAATCCTAAAAATTGAGAAAATGAAATAGTTGCATAGGTTAAAACGTCTCTAGGTATGCACCAATAATAAAAATATAATCTATCTTTTCAGCTGGCTCCACAATTCTTCAACAACACGTTCTTTAATCTTCCTCACATTCTTCATCTGTTAAAAAAAACAATTTGAGGTCAATTCGTAACAGAATGCCAGATAGCTATAACTTATAACTTTTAAAGCATAAATCAATCATTTAATCACCAAAGAGCCCAAATCTTTAAACACAATATTATACCCAAAGAAAGCTATTAAAAAAAATCAACCAAAAGGTGAAATGTATGGGATACTAATTAACACAAGATAGGCTTCATGGATAGTAAGAAAGAAATACATGGGATACTATTCATTCTCTCGTCTAGCAAGCTTGATCAGTTGATCTTTTTTCTATTTTATGTTAAATGACAACTAGTTTCAATAATTGTTACTAAGTTTTTTCGGTAAGAAAACATTCTATGGCTTAAAAGCAGCATAAAAAGCATTCTAAGCCTTTTTTCAAATTGCTACATATCATTTAGTCCAAGTGAAGAATATCATTTTATACAATAGCCAATATGTTTGACTTGTTACAAGTTGTTTTATAAAGAAATTATATCATATCAACATCAATTATCTCTCTTTTTTTTAGAAGCAAATGTACAATGTATGTTCCATACATCACCTATATTGCTGAAAAGAGGATCCAGCAGTGTCTAATTAGCATTTGGAGAAAGCCACCAGGCTCAACTATTTAACTAGACTATACAGAATTCATTCATGCAGTTTAACTTGAAGGACACGAATACTAAAGGTTTTGAGAAGAATGAGGCTATAATGGAAGATATAACCTGTAGAGTTGCTTGTGTTTGTTTTGTTAGAGCTACTGCACAGCCAGACTTTTATTAGATAGATGTAGCTTTTAATTTTTTGAGTTATGTAATTAGGTATATGGCAGTTACATATCTAGAAATAAGCATACTCCAACAACTAGTCAACATCCGAGTCACACATGTTTAGAAGGAGAGGAATTTACTTGCAGATTCTTCAGCAAACAAAGTATATAAGTAAGAAGCAAAGCAAATGTACAATACTTTTCAAGAACTCACTATAACTTGTAGCAATAGTTAATTCTTAATTAGCAATTGCAGAATGTAGCAAGAAAGAAGGACTGTCTATGTATAGTGGGTACACAGTTATTTTATCAAAAGAAGGGGGATTGAAACTATCCTCATACCTAAATCTGCATCATGGATAGTGAGGAATATATTGGGGACTGGAGATCTATTGTTACAAGGACAAACAAGTTAGGGTGCTTTGATGGCTGAGTTTGCAAAGGTACAGAGGGGAGTCAAGCTCTCTACTTAGAAGATGTATACCTATCTTATGACCATATTTCCCAGAATCGAGTGGAAGAGTACTACCTTGCAACATGGAGTGCACCCTAGGTTCAAGTTTATTATGTGGCTGGCTGTCCAAAGAAGACTAGCAAAAGTAGACATGCTTGAAAAAATTGGTATACAAATGCCACATGACTGTGTTTTGTTGTAAAACATGGGAAACTTTTGATCAGACTTTTATGGGGTATATTGTGCAGCTGGTTGGGATTTCACAGGGTTATTTTTTACCAGAGAATAGAATGGGCTGGAATCAGTGATATTGCAAAAAGAGTGTAGGACGAGCCGAAAATTTCTACTAGTGTGTTTGTCATGCTAGTCTATGCTATATAGAGAGAAGGAACAAAATCAGATTCCAAAAGGAAAGAATGTGCCCAAAAATGGTCTTAAAGGAGGTCATGAAGCATATTCATCTCTGCGACTAGCAAAAGGCAAGCTGGTTGCCTGTACTTCAAAATCTAAATCTATATCCCAAGGCATTTTTATAGTGTAATAAACTTAAAATGATTCTTGCTTTGTATGTCATAATGAATAGTAATATAGATAGGCTAGAATGATATATAGAAGTTAGGCCATCACTGCTTTGTTTGTACTAAATAGTTTCGTTATGAATGAAAAATCCCCGCTAACCAAAAAATATTCTGATTACCAAGAAACAAACATCCAACAGTATAAGAAATGTATCGATGAAAGTAGTATTATCTACCTTAGACTACTTCTTCTATAAATGCAAGTTGTTCTATACATGTGACTGTGAACCTTATTAAGGAGATAGACTAAAATGAGAAAAACATCTTTCGCATTTACACAATTAAGAAAGTTCATCAAGTTTGGAGATCATTATTCTAAAACTATAACACAGTAAGGATTTAACACGCAACACAAATACTAAGGTGAACTTGCAGGAAAGGAACTCAGTTCAGAACAAAGGAATACATCCTGATTAAAACAGAGATATGCATAATTCTATAAGCATGTAGTCTTGTTCGTCATGGAAAGTAATACAACTAAAGATTGTCTACCCTCTAAAATCAACTTATCATACAAAGACAGACCACTGCATTAGCAAAACCCTTAACAAAGATGAGCATTTGTTAATGACATCACTAAATTCATTGAAAAATACACATCATAGAATAGCTAATGAAAATTTTGCTAACCTGGTGGAGGTGATGGAGGTGATGTATGCTGATGAACCACTATACTTTCAAGGCGATCATATTTACTCTCTAGAATATTCATACGCTTTTGTAGTGATTTCTTTTCTTTTCGAGTTGTTTTCAGTTTTTCCAACAACACAGCCTTAGAAGTACTATCACATAGACATAATTTCCGTATAGCTTTCCAATAATGTATATTTCCTATTTCAAAGAGTTCATCCAATTTCAAAGAAAAGAAGAATACATGGAGAAAAGAAAGGATGGGTTAACCCTAAGTGTAGCATAAAATAAATATGGTCATCACAAGGGTGAAATTTGACTTTCTGGAAGCTACTTAATGATTGGGAAATAAAATCAGTAACAAAGTTGTTGAATCTGTTAGGTTATTCCCTAGTATTAACATGGAAGAAAATAAAATTGATATGGGGTATAACGTGTTGTCAATGGGGGATCATGGAGATGTGAAAACTTCAATGCTTATTTGTTACCTATAGGAGAAGGTTTATGGGTGACTAGAATGACAAAAAGAGGCAGTGAGTTTGGAGTTTCAGAGAAAACAAGGCGCTGGATTATCAAAGTAGATGATACATAGTAAAAGAACATGTATTTACGGTCAGAACTCCACATGAAAAAACTCTTTAAACATAGTTATTGATTTAGTGCTATTTGATATATTAATATACAACACTTTTCCCACGTCTGAAATTATATTAAACAGAGATATGGATTTTTTAATCGTTAGCAGGGTATGCATTTTGAATAGTAAACAGTAGAGTTTAATCATGCTTATAATACCACATACTAATAAATTTTGAAAAGTTGACGCAACCCAAGTCATGGACCACCAGAAGTTGTCACCCAAGACAATAGATGATTCTTTGGAAATGACAATGCTATAAGAGGAATAAAAAACCAAAGCCAGTAATTGGATCAACGAGAATTGAATTTAATGGAGATGCTAGCAGAGAGTGATTTATTAATACTAACAGATTTGTCTTATTCATTAACCAAAACTATTTGGAAGGGTAAGGCAACAACTACACTAAATCAGGTACAAAATAAAGGAAAAAAAGATTGAAGATGCTGGCCAGAAAGGGAAGGGGAATTCCAGCTAATGATTACAATGATGATAACCTTTACAAACTAGTAAAGGTATCGACAGTGAGATTTTAATATAGCAACATCAAGATGCTGCTATCACTCCTTATCAGAATGTGAGTTATTTATTGCTTAGCAAAGAAATGGCTGAATACATCTCTAGGACACCATTCCTACAAGTGCAAGCAAAAGACTTATCTACACCAGAAATACCACAAGATCTAGCACTATCCTCACAGTTCTTGTAAGACTCATCAACATAATATGAATCATTATACAACAAAGAAATCCTAAACTCCCATTTCATCGGATCCAAAACCTATATCGATGAATACGAAGAACACCGAAGCCTAGGCAAGTTCAAACCATAACCTGAACCTACAGGAAATAAGGGATCATAAACACAATATGTTGAAATTGTACATTTGGTTCTAATACAATCCCAGTCACCTCTTTACAAGAATGCATTCCCCTGCACACATTTGAACCCAAACCGCTATCACACAAGTCCTGTTCTGGATCATACAGAGCAAATATTGTTGAACATCCTAGTAAAACAAACATGTTCTGTTTCATAATAATAAAGGAAGTTGAATCATCATTATCCAATGTAAAAACTGCCTGAATTCTGCATTGAGGAACATGTTGACATAAAGGGGTCAGTTAAAACAAGTGTGTTGGTTGAGTAGTCTAGTGAGGATATAGTATAAATGCCAGAGGTAGTGAAAATTGAAGAACTCCAGAAGTAGTGCATTTTATGAATCTTGAAAATGCAGGATCCACAACCAAAACCAAAACCAAAGGGACATTTTTGGATAATGTTGCCACATTTATCAGTATATGAACCATTTAGTGGGATGCTACTAGGAACAGATTCAAGAAGATGAATTAGAAGAAATGAAAGAAACAATAGAAAGATTTTGTTAGAACATGACATAATGAAAGGTATGGAAAGAGAGTGATTTGAGTTACTAATGAATGTGGAAAGTGAACCTCTTAAGTGTGATAGACAAAACTCTCTGGTTTTGAAATGATATAGAGCTTAAGAAAGAAAACACAAAACTTTAAAATATTATGGTCTTAAACTAAAAGATAGGTAGAACGTATTAAGATATCCTTTAATTTTGTGATCATAGACATGTTATGTGGATAGTTGAAACTATAGAGTTGCTAAAAAGAAAGATTATAGAACGTTATTGTTGAACGAACTCAAAAGAAAAGTAAGAAAAACAAAATTTGAGTAAGTGGGGTATGCTCTTTTTGGTGGAGGAGTAACATTTTCAAATCTCCTTAAAAGAAGAGCCAGATTTTTCTAATGCAGCTAAGCTGAAACAAGGCTTCCTGCAAGTGAATATTGTATTCAGCCAAGTTTTCAAAGTTTGCACAGTGACAGTTCAGCCATTTCTTATTCCCCACCTTGATGGGAAAATTCAAGATGTATACCTGTTCTTGTAGATGATACAAAATAATCATAAAGTAATAAAGCAACACAGATACAACAATACCAATAAGACTAGGGCCGATTTTCTTACATTACACTTGGTGTAACAAAACTAATCGTTTTTGTAAGTTACAAAATTAAAGTTACCATTAATAAAAATATTATATAGAATTCCTCCTTGCTACATTTTTTTAAAGATTGTAAAGCGTCTTATGTACATAGAAGGTCAGGTCCTCGGCCACTCTTTTGGTTATTGAAAAGATAGTATTTTGAATTCATATTAGTTCTAAAGCTTTACTTTGTTGTGACCAGAACAATAACAAATATAATATAAAGAAAATAGGAATAAGAAAACCATAGAAAACAGGAATAAGAAAACCTAAGAAAACAGGAATAAGAAAACCTTAAAAAACAGGAATAAGAAAACCTAGAAATTATGAGGCTAACAAATTATTCAATAATTTCATTTTTGGGACTTTTTTTGATTGTCAATCGAGGCTACCAACAGTACACACATCAATACCCACAAACATATGCCTGCAATAATGACTAGTATACATAATTTAAGAGCATGTGCACCAAAAACCTACTGAAAAAACTAATGAATCATAAAGCATAAACACAAAAATGGTTAAAATTAGAATTTTGACATAACAATTCATAGTCAAAACAACCTAAACATACTTTGAAGAGAAGGAAAGTCCAAGAATATGTCAAGTTACTATCACACGCAACCAAGACCAGCAAAACTCAGGTGAAATTTGAAGTTAAAAGAAAAAGTCAACTTCTGCAATTAGAAAAAATAGACATTGATTTCCTTTATAAAGAGCTTCAATAGAGGGCTATAGCTTAATTTTCGCAAACAAACCTGAATTTTAGGAACGGTATTACCATTATTATGGTGTGCTTTGCTGATTTTTCTCCAACAAATCAGTTCTACAATGGAACTTAAGAGTCACTCTGATTAAGGACTAATTTGAGTTATACACTCCCTTAGGTAACGGAGAAGATGGAAGACACGTTCTGGTGGATAAACATACACATCCTTTCGCAGGGGTGGGGGAGTGGGTGTGCCTGAGCGTGAGCGTCTGTGAAGAAATCGAGATCAGTTCTTTGTTATGTTTTCTTACATAGGGGTGGGGGATAACGTGAGACCATTAGTAGGGGGTGGGGATAATGGGAGACGAGCAGTAGGGATGGGGTATAATAAGTCTTTTGTTAAAAATAAAAGGGAAAAGTAAAAATATGTGTCAATTTTTTATTATTAACGTCTGGATATAAATTTTTTTGAGGTGCCAATATTGTTGCCTTATTAATACTACATTAAAATTTTATTTTAACGACTGGAAAAAAATTGACATTGTAAATATACTTATAACGACCGAAATTATATTCTTTCGTTAAAATTTGATCTTAAAAAATCATTTTTCTTGTAGTGTTTCTTAGGATTTTAGGCTTAGGATTTAGGGTTTTAGGTTATGGTTTAGGGTTTAGGACTTAGGGATTTTTTAGATTTAGGGTTTTAGATTAAGGGTTTTATCTAGTTTTTTAGGGTTTAGGGTCTAGGGCTTTGGGATTTTTAGGTTAAGGTTTTTTAGGTTTAGGGTTTACTGCTTAGGGATTTTTTATATTATTTTAGGGTTTATCATATAAGATTTAGGGATTTATAGGGTTTAGAGCTTAGAGTTTTTTAGGTTTAGGGTTTTTTTTGTGTTTTTTAGGTTTTTTGAGGGTTAAGTGTTTCTTAGGGTTTTTAGGGTTTTACGTTAAGAGCTTAGTGGTTTTTTGTGTGTTTCTAGTTTTGGGTTTACAGATTTTTAGGATTTAGGGTTACATCTTAGGGTTTTGTAGGGGTTTTAAAGGATTTTAGGGTTTATATTATTTAGGGTTTCTTGGGATTTAGGTTTAGGATTTATGGTTTTAGGTTTGGGTTTAGGGTTTAGGGATTAGGTTTTTTTTTATGTTTAGTGTTTTAGGTTAAGGGTTTATCTAGTTTTCTAGGGTTTAGGGCTTTGGGATTTTTGGGTTAAGGTTTTTAGGGCTTTATAGTTTTAGGGTTTAGGGCTTAGGGCTTAGGGTTATATTGTGTTTTTTTGGCTTTGGCATATATGATTTAAGGCTTTATAGGGTTTAGACCTTAGAATCTTTTAGGTTTAGGGGTTTTTTAAGGTTTTATGAGTAAAGTGTTTCTTAGGGTTTTATACGCTTTAGGGTTTATGGTTTATGGTTCGGGGTTTTTCGTGTTGTTTAGGTTTAGGGTTTACGGCTTTTAAGGAATTGTTGTTAAGAGATTAGGGTTTTGTAGGGGTTTTAAATGGTTTTTAGTGTTTATTTTAGGGGTTATATGATTTAGAGTTTCTTAAGGTTTAGGGTTTCTTAGGGTTTTAGTTTTAGGATTTAGGGTTTTAGGTTAGTGTATAGGGTTTAGGGTGTCACGACCCAAGCCTAGGGCCTAGACGTGACATGGCGAATGAGGAACCCGAAGGAACCCCAAACAAGCCTCTTAAACTTGTCATCACAGTTCATCGGTCGCGGAAGTACATTCAACATTAATTAACGGGAAATAGGGACTAAGGGCAAACCATTTCAAAATGACATCATAGAACAAGAGTCAAGCTCATTTACAAAATACTTGTCCAACGCACACCTCTACATACATAGATAGGACGGGGCCATGACATACTACCGGCTCCCCTCATAGTCAAAATACATTTGCAAGCTAAAGTCTCAAAACATAGGAGTAGGAAACATAACATAG
>JAJOOH010021914.1:0-22653 GCA_029582605.1 Solanum gracilifrons | reverse complement strand
GCGCCCCCCTTCTCCCATAAATATTATTTCCTCTGTCCCAATTTATGTGACTTACTTGATAGATTCTGTAATCGATTAACACTCAAACTCCGTTAACAACCATTGGAAGAACTGCAGCTAAGAAGAAAAGAGAAGAGAGAAGTTTTATTGATAATGAGTGAAAAATACAGAATGAATGAGCATTGTTACATCTCAGTCTATTTATCATTATTCACATGATGCTAACTAACTTTCTACTAACTGACTCTTAACTAACTACAAATAACAACCTTCACTAATAATATCTAATGTTGTAATGACTATTCTATCCTTCAAGATCCTATCTCATTACTCCCCCTCAAGCTGGTAGGTATGAAGACATTCAGCATGCCAAACTTGCCCACTAGAAACTCATGTTGTGGTCGTGGCAAACCTTTAGTCAAGATATCAGCTAATTGGTCTTTGGAACACATGCACTGTTTTGATCAGGCCTTCTTGAATTTTCTGTCTGATGAAATGACAGTCTATTTCATTATGTTTGGTTCGTTCGTGAAAAACTGGATTTGCTGCAATTTGTAATGCAACTTTATTGTCAGTGTGTACAACCACTGATTCAGTCACCTCATTATTCAGCTCCTTCAACAAAGTAGTTACCATACTACTTCAGACACTGCATTAGCCATGCTCATGTATTTAGCTTCTGCTGAGCTTTTAGAGACTACATTTTGCTTCTTGGATTTCCAGGAAACCAGTGAACTTCCATGTTTGATCAAGAAACCTGGGACTGACTTTCTGGTGTTAGGGCAGGAAGCCTAGTCTGAGTCACAAAGCACTGACAAAGAATTAGAGACTATGCTACTCAATAGGTTCTCTTTTGATATACTTCATGACCCTTACTGCTGCATCCCAACGAGATTTTTTAGATTGTTGTAAAAACTGACTAAGAGTGTGTACAACATAAGCTATATCAGGTCTTGTTAGTGTTAAGTACAACATTTTCCCAATCAACCTTTGATATTTAGTCTTGTCCTCCAACATGCCATCATCTGTCTTCTGCATTAAATCATCTAATTCTTGTGTTGTCAGCTTCACATTAACTTCCAAAGGTGTCTATGCAGGCTTAACAGATCCAATCCCTAATTCTGAAAGAATCTCAAGAGCATACTTCCTCTGGTTCACCAATATACCTTTAGAAGACCTGTTGAACTCCATTCCAAGAAAAAACTTTAATGTCCCTAAGTCTTTGATCTTGAATGTTTCATGTAGGGATGCTTTGGTCTCTTCAATTACAGATAAGTTGCTACATGTAGTACATATCATCCACATAGACATGTAGTACATATCATCCACATAGATCAAAATTATGACAATGTCATTTCCTTTCTTCTTTATGAACAAAGAGTGATCCAAACAACTTTGAGTGAATCCTGAATGAATCAATACTTCAGATAGTTTTAGGTTCCATTGTCTGCTAGCCTGTTTTAATCCATACAAGGATTTAGCAAGTCTACAAACAATTCCAGACTCCCCCTGACTTGGTAAACCCTGAGGAAGCTGCATGTAAACCTCATCATGTAAATCACCATGAAGAAAAGCATTATAAACATTTAACTAATGAATATGCCAATTATGTTGGACTGCTTTTCGAGTGACGATTGAAGCAGTCCCGAAGCCCCTCGCTTACTTACTTATCTTCATCAGTTCTCTCTATCACGAATTGGATTCGAACCAATATCAAGCGACTTTCCTTTTCGTCGATCGTGATCCCACCCACCTAAAAACCCTTGTCCTCATCACTTATCTCTTTTCTCGCGTTTCTGACTACTTTCGCAATGCGTTCCATCATAATATCCTTCGATACCTTAGAAACTTCTTCGTTGTTAAAGGTTGATCTCAAACCACTCTCACAGTGGCAATCTTAACCACATGAGAGAAAGTCTCATGATAGTCAAGATACTCTTATTGGGTATAACCCTTTGCACCCAACCTGGATTTGAATCTCTCCACCTTACCAGAAGCCTTCAACTTGACCTTATAGACCCATCGACATCCAATAGCAACCTTACCTTTGGGCAAAGGAACCAGGTCCCAAGTATGATTAAGTTCAAGAACCTGGAGCTCAGTATGCATAGCATCAATCCACCTACTGTCTTTAATAGTTTCATGATAAGATTTGGGTTCCTGAACCTTAGATAGGGAACTAAGATAAATTTGTTGAGTAGGAGAAAGAGCATCATAAGAGAGGTAAGCACTAAGGGGATATGAAACATTAGCAGTAGACTATTTTGTGAGATAATCAACATGCCAAAGAGGGGCTTTGGATACTCTTTGAGACCTTCTAAGCTGAGGAGAATCATGAGATATGTTGATATCAATTGGAGAGGAATCAGTATTGTGAAGAGGGGGAATGAGAGAAGAATGTGGTGGTTGTGTAATCAATGGCTCAGGAGGAGCATGAGATGTAAGAGAGGGCTCATCCAGGGGAGTGTCACCAAAAAATGAGGAGTCTAAAGACCATGAAAATTGGTCAACAGAAGGAGCAGGTTCAATATCAGATTGAAAAGGGAAAACATGTTCCCTGAAAGTAACATCTCTATTGATAAAGAACTTTTTTCTATCAATATCAAACAGAATATAGCCTTTGGTAGTAGTGGAATATCCCATGAAAACATAGGGAACTGCTCTAAGTGCAAACTTGTCCATTCTAGGCAGAGCACTGGCATAACATAGACAACCAAAAGTCCTTAGATGATCCAGTGGGGGTGACTTTTAAAAGAATAGCTCATAAGGAGATTTGCCTCCAAGAACTGTGGAAGGGTAATCTATTTATGATGTAGGCTGCAATTAAGATGTAGTGACCCCAAAATTTTAAAGGGATATGCCCTTGGAATCTAAGGGCTCTAGCAACCTCAGAGGAGATGCCTATGCTTTCTCTCAGCTACACCATTATGCTGAGGCGTATGGACACAAGTTCTCTGATGTAAGATGCCAAGCTCCTTGAAAAAATGTTGCATCTCAGAATTGAAAAATTCACTCCCATTATCTGATCTAATTACCTTGACAACACCTTGGAATTGAGTGTGTATCATTTTAACAAACTGCCTCAAAATCAACAGCAGATCACTCTTAAATTTTAATAGAAAAATCCAGGTAATGTGAAAAAAATCATCAACCACAGTCAAAATGTATTTATTCCCATCAAAAGTTGTTGAATGATACGGTCCCCGAACATCTAGATGTAACAAGTCAAAAGGCTTAATGGAAGTACTAGTAGAATGAAGAAAAAGTTGTCTAGTGTGTTTGGCTAGAGGACACACTTTACAGTCAGCTACAATGGACTTACAATCATCTAGTTTATATCCAAAAATATGTTTCATAAAAGCACTAGAAGGATGAGCTAGCCTTCTATGCCACAGGGATATATCTTCTAGTGTTGTCTCTACTGTATGAACTCTGCAAACTTCTGCAACTAGGTTAGTAGTGAGGTGTTCCCCATTGCGTGATTGTGAAGACATGAAGTAGAGGTCATTACTTTCCTTACCAATCCCCTTCAAAATCCCACTGGCAAGGTCCTGGAATAGGCAGAAACCAGGGTAAAAAGAGACAAATCAGTTGAATTCTCTAGTAATCTTTGATACTGACAGTAGATTATACTTAAAGTCTGGTATGAATAAGACATTTTCAAGTATTCATGTACCACCAACTTTGCACCTGCCTGTGTGAGAGACCATTGTAGTTCCACTATTAGGTAAATAAACATCCTAGTATGATCTTTCTTCACCTGTTTTATATCAGACATTATGTCTAGAGTAGCAGCCATATGATTTGTTGCACTTGTGTATATTATCCACTTTACCTGATCTACTGTGGACAGAGTTTTAAAATTCATACCTGCCATACTAGCCATGCAATTTAGATGTTCTTCCTTGTCAAGCATTATCTTAATATTTCCATGTTGAGCCTCAGTCAAATGTGGTGCTCGTGGGAAGTCTCTTTTTCCAATTGAGCAATTAGCTATGAATTGCCATGCATACACATTTGGATTAACATGGTCAATCTGAGCATTACAAGCAGTAGGCTCTTTACATACATGTGGCTCATTAATCTCAGCCCGGACATTGTTTGCATTAGGAAAATCTTCTTTCTTCTTCCCTTTGTACCAAGGTGGATAACCAACCAATTTGTAGCAAACATTCTTAGTATGCCCTTTAAGCTTACAGTGATCACATTGAAGGTTCCAATTCTTTTGTGGTTTGCCTCTCCCTACCATCATAGCTCCCAGTTCAATCCTTTCCCTTGAAGTAGAAGAATTGATCATCAACATTTGGCTCTCTCTTTCGATCAACCTAAAGTAAGCCTTATTGATATTAGGGATGGGACTGGTCATCAAAATCTGACTCCTGGCATGTTCATAATTTTCATTCAATCCCATAAGAAACTGCATCACCTTCAAACTATGTATGTGTTGCATGAAATCCTTGGATTTAGGGCAATCACAAGGAGGAGATGTCATGCTATCAAATTCTGCCCAAAATTGTCTTAACTTGGAGAAATAGTTTGATACAGTGTCAGTCCCTTGAACCAATGTTACCATATCTTTGTGTAGTTGATAGACTCGGAGAAGTGTTAACTTTGTCGAACCTTTCCTTAAGATCTTCGCAAATCATCCTTGCACTTTCAACATAGATGATTTCGACATGCAATTCCGTCATCACAGATCCTAGAATCCATCCAGTGACAAAAGCTTCACATCTATCCCATTGATGAGCTAAATCTGCAGGAAAATCTGATTTCTTCAAAGTGTCATCTATGATTCCCAACTTGTTGTTACCAAGCAATTGGATTCACATAGATCTACTCCAAATTGAGTAATTCTCAGATCCTGTCAACTGAATATTAACAATTGGACCTCCAGTCGTATCCGAAGGATGAATAAAGAGTGCATGTGTGTGATAGATCTTAGTGACTGCCATTACTTCACCAATTTAGCAATCTCACTGATCTACCTACAACAATGATGCTCTGTAAAAAAAAATCTCACTCACAAAAGTGATTAAAGCTCTGATACCATGATTGATTCTGTAATCGATTAGCACTCAAACTCCCTTAACAACCATTGGAAGTACTTCAGCTAAGAAGAGAAGAGAAGAGAAGAGAGAAGTTTTATTGATAATGAGTGAAAAATACAGAATGAATGAGCATTGTTACATCTCAGTCTATTTATCATTATTCACGTGATGCTAACTAACTTTCTACTAACTGACTCTTAACTAACTGCAAATAACAACCTTCACTAATAATATCTAATGTTGTAATGACTATTCTATCCTTCAAGATCCTATCTTATTATTACTTTCTTTTTTAGTCAGTAAAAAAAATGACATATTTTTATATTAAGTAACAATTTAACTATAAAATGTCTATTTACCGTTAATGAAATGATTTACAGTCACATAAATTTTAATCCTTCATTTTGGATCATAAGTTTTAAAAGTCTTCTTTTCTTTCTTAAGCTCCGTGCCGAATCAAACTACCTCAGATGGAATAGAGGGAATATAAAGAAAGAAGGCTAAAAGACTAGTATCTTGTTCCCTAGAATTTTTTAATGCCATTCATTCTAAAGAGGCTTCTTTTATAGGTCATAAAAATTGAATTGTCGCATTAATGTGAAATGATTTGATGCTTAGCACTAAAAAAGTTATCTAGTAGCATGTGTTTATGTTCTGATGTTTCGCCTAAAACTATCTTAGAGCAACTAGGCGCAAGACTCAAAATTGATTATTGATCTTCTCATAATCATTATGAAGGTATCTAGGATCAACTAGGCGCAAGACTCGAGATTGTATTAGGGATGAAAGTGTAATAAAATGTATATTACTCTCTTTGTCCTTAATTACTTTTTCATTTTTGAATTGACACATCTATTAAGAAAACAATAATTGACATATTGTGTTTACCATTTTATCCCTATTAATTATGAAGTGAATGAATTAAAAATTCAAGATTTTCAAGAAGTTCTACTTTTTTCAAAGTAATTAATTGAGGATATAATAGGTAAAAAAATTTGTCATTTATTGATTTGTCAAAATGGATAAGTAATTAAGAACAACTAAAAAAGAAAATATGGACAAGTAATTAGGGACGAAGGGAGTATTAGTTTCAACTAATTAGGTGTTCAACTCCTTACTATATGACAGCTAATGCAAGCACTCACAATCTTTTACTCTTTAAAATTCCTTATCTAAAAAATTAGTAGTTGTTGTTTTACTCTTTACTAACAGGTTGGAAATTTGGAACTATATATGAGACAGCTAATGTGAGTGCACAAACGGTCTTTGACTCAACTCATCTACTTTCTTCTTTTTTTGACGACCTCAACAAATAAATCATTTTTAATACCATTTGTGTTCACTCGGATTTTGGCACTTGCTATTGCTTATTTTAGTGCTTATTAAGATCTATTAATAGGATGATCCATAAATATGGTTTCCTAGAAAGTGATAAAAATGGTTTCTAGAAAAATAAATAGGTCTTTTACATATTTTTTAGCGTTTAGTAAGGAAGCAAAAAAAATATCACTTCAAAGTATTTATATCTTACCTATCAAAACACTATGGAGGTGAATAGGGATGAGGAGTGGGGGTTCGAGGATAGCAGGGGATGGGATGGTCAAGGCCCAAGGGGTGAGGGTTGGGGGTGTTGGGTGGATGTGGAGGAGAGCACTTGTGCAACTTATTTTCACTACTTCCAATAGAGAAAAATTATTTTCCACATTTTTAAGGAGCTTGTTTTCGTAGAGAAATTGTTTGAACCAAACATAGGAAAATTGAAAAACATTTTCTCCATACCAAACACACCCATGTCCATTTTAGCAAATCAAAAAAGATTTGTTATAATATATTTTAAAATATTTTTTTATTAAATTATTATATAAAATAGTACTTATTAATATCCAAATTTAAATTTCCAAATATGGGTGATAAAGTTAATTTTTTAAAAATAAATTCCTTGCAAATATTTTCTTAAGGGATGTAATATGAAAGGGAAGGAGTAAAATGTAGGATAACCACTTCTTTCATCCAATGAAGTGCCTAACAAATGAATTAGTATAATGCTTTTAAATATGCACTAGCTTATTAGGTATTGAATAAGGAGTTGTTCAACCATCATAAATGGTACCTTTGTTACATTATTGAAGTTATCACACATTTTTATTGTAGATTTACTAACTAATGCACGTGTATCAAGAATTCATATTAAATATCAAAAGCTTATAACTTCAAAGTTGGATTACGTTTTTGTCGTTTTATAAATTACAATGTTATAAAATATATAATTATTTAAATATTAAATACTATTGTTTTAATTACATGAATGTGTAATGATTTTTTGACTTCATTCATGTAAATATATGATACATGAGTTTAACTCAACCTCAAAAGATGCTCAGGCCCAATTGGAGCATAGATCGGGAGCCCAAACAGGGTTGGACCTGACTCTGATATCATGTAAAGATATGACTCATGAGCCTAACTCAACTCCAAAAGTTTAACTTATGAGGGAAAAATTGTCCAAGTCCATGTAAGGAGACCATCAGTCTATTTCCCAACCAATGTGGGACTTTTATCCACTCTAACAATTCAATTAATTTCTAATTAAATATCAAATTGATAATAGTATTTAAATTACATAAAGCGATGAGTAAACAAAAAGTCATTAAGTTAAAAAGTTGAATCACGTACTCATAAATTTGATTTTTTTTTTTATAATTCTAAAGACTAACTTATTTCTTAAAGGGATAAGGCATAAGTACCCCCTATATTATGACCGAAATTCAGAGACATATCTAAACTTACTAAGATTATATTATCCCTGAACTCATTTTTTCGTATTTTTGTGCACCTTTTGTGCTGATGTGGCACCTTCAACCACCCAAGTTGGTTGTGTTTGTACACACTCGCCCGTCATGTGTGTAAATATATAATTTTTATATTTTTAATTAAAAAATATTATTTTTTTTAAAATAAATTTTTTCTTACTTTTTTTTAAAAAAATATTCTTATTTTTTAATCTTGTATTTAAATTAAGTTAACACACATTTTTTTACCTTGTATCGAAACTTTATTTTTTACTTACATTCATTGTTTTTTCTCTTTTATTTTTCTATTGAGTTTATTTTATTTGTCTTTCATTTTGATTTCAAATGTCTTGTATTTAAAATAACTTAAATTTGAACAGATATCAAAATAAGTGAAGAAAATCAAATAAAACATTAAAATATTAAAACATTAAAATTAAAGGACACTTTTGGATTGTTTTTTTTTTAAAATACACATAATTTATTAAAAATAATTAAAAGTGAAAAAATAATAAATTAATTAAATAAAATTTCAAGTGAAAAGAAATTAAAATAAATATTTTACAAGAAAGAAACAAAAATAATTAAATATATATATAAGCTCTATTATCAATAAATATGTGTGCTAACTAATTATAAAGTTACCAATCAAAAAATGACATGTTTTCAATTTGTGCACTTATCACTTGCCTTCAAGAGAGTGTGCACACTCTCTATGACGTGTCAGCGTTTGTAGTGTATTTATTCCATTTTAATTAGTTTAGGGGATAATAGGACTCTAGTTAAATTTAGGTGTGTCTCTGAGATTTCGGTCATAGTCTAGGAGGGTACTTATGCATTATCCCTTTCTTAAACAATACAAACTAAAATGCAAATTAAAAAAAGTTGGAAATTTTTTCAAAATGTTAATATTTTGACATTTAATAGGACCCCTTAGCCACACTTTCAATATTTATTTAAAATGTTAATATTTTAGTTTGTTATGTATCTGATTTATGTATTTTATATTTGTTTGATTTGCAAGAATACAATTATTTAATAAAAGAAACGAGAAAATCAAGGGAGATAATATTTTTTAAAAAGAACATATAACTTAAAATTCTCATCAGTTACAATTTCAAAGAAATCTCCTTTCTCATTCGATTGGATCAACTTTTTTTTTCTTATATTTTCATCGTAATTGTATACCAACAATTTTTACATTTTATGTGCTCACTTTACCATTCAAATTTAAATTGATATTTTACTTTCATTGTGAAAACTACAAATTGTATCCCACCGATCAAAATTGTATTACATGACTGCCAAATATATATTTCTTTTATTTGTATTACAAAAATATTACTGATTGTATCCAATATAATCTAATCATTACATATAAATATAATTTATCAGGATACAAGATTCTGGAAAAAAAATAGCATACATGGTAGAAATAATACAATCTATCGAGGAAGGATACAAAATTCTAAAAAAAATACAAATTGACTATGAAAGAAATAGGGATACAAGATTCTGGAAAACAAATAGCATACATAGTGAAAATAATACAATCTGTTGAGGAAAGATACCATATTCTAAAAAATTAAATACAAATTGACTGTAAAAAAAATATGATACATTTATGCTTAAGAAATACAAATCCATTTGACATGACTATTTGAATAACTACAAACTAAAAAAGAAATACAATGTTTTAAATAAAAATACAAATGATATGACTACAAACTAAAAAAGAAATACAATGTTTTAAATAAAAATACAAATGATGAGTAAAAGAAAAACAATTGACAAACAAAAATTAAGATGAATACAATTCTGGTATGAATACAATTTTGCAACCTTCTTCTCTGACTCTCTCTTTCTTCTTCTTCATTTGCTATGTTCTTTTTTCTGATTTTTTTTCATCAAACCCGAATCTGAATCCATATTCACTTGTGCATTAGTAACCTTATAAGCAAAATTTAAATTATTAAATATGAATGTATAAAATATCAAACAATATGATGTATGGATGCTAATGTAGATTACTACAATCTACTAAATCCCTAATACGAAAATAAAATCACAAAAAAACCGAACAATAGTGTTTAAAAGATGAAAAACCCGAAATATATAAAATAGAGAAATCTCAAAAAATACTTGGTGAATCTGAAAACAAACTCACAAAAAAATAAACAATAATGTTTAAAAGACAAAAAAATTGAAATATAAAATACTTGGTGAATATGAAAATAAAATCACAAGAAATCTTACAAAATACTTGTTGACTTCAAATTTACCTTTATTAATGGGTGAAAATATTTTGAATTAATTATGAGATTTCTTGAACAAAGTGTAAGAAATTAGAAATGATGATTTTCTTGAACAACGAAAGGAGAAAACAATGGTGATAAAGGGAAGAGGGAGAAAGGAGCAATTTGGGGTAAAACTTAGAGGGTAAGTGGGTAATGAAGGTATTTTTTCAAAAAAAAAATTATCGTACATGTAGTAAACAAAAAGGTCCAATGTGGACCTAATTTGAGAAATAAAAGGAAAGAATTTTAATTATATTAGGATACAATTTATTTTCTAAAATATTAACATATTGATATTTTTAGTAATTATTTTAAAGTGTAGATATTTTTAATAATTATGTTAGAGATTGTGACTGGTTTGCTAATTTTCCCGAAAAAGTTAGTCTACAAATCTTAAGTTTTGTATGTCATTGAACCTATAATATTTTGGTATATAACTATATAAATATATATCTTACTAAGTAATAAATATTGTTCCTTAAATATAACAAATTAAACATTAAAGAAGTAGCGGTACCTCAAACTCTGAAATGTCAACGAACTCAAAAAGATAACAATGAGATCACACACAGATAGGATTGATCAATTTTGTTTGTAAGAGAAAAAGGAAAGAATTCAATTTTTTAATTTTCCTGCACTTGAGATCTTTTTTTATTTCTAATTCAAAATAAAAGTTTTCATAACTTTGTGCTGATAAAAAAAGAGAGGATACCACATTTCTGGTGAATTTTTGTGTGATCAAGGAACTTTATCCGGTGTCATAAGATTTTTATATTTTTTGTCATGTTACAATAATTGAATTTCACCTTGTATGACAAATTGACAATTGAGTCACTTGAATATGTAGATTGAGATTGACCAATCTTAAATATGTCGTTACAAATTGACAATGTTATATAATGTAGAGTTGTCAAATGTCAATATGGGCTAGGTCTATTGGGTCAGTTTGGGCTAATTCATGATTTATTAGGGCTAAGTTAAGATTTTTGGAGTCCATTTAAAAAAATTTTGTTTTAGCCTGACTGGAATAGATCTGCTGATTTGTGTGGCTTGAGCAATATGAGTTGGGTCAATTTGTGGGCCAAATAAAAAAATAAAAGTAAAAGGGAAAATTTTATATATGGCAAACAGATTTAATGAAATAACGTTCTATATGTATAGTTTATGTAATTACACTTCATGTGTATAGTTTAGTTTGCTATGGAGCATTTAATTTGTATATTACTTTTTTTGTTTATAATTTATACAATAATTGTTTTTAATAAATTGATAAATGAGCGCTAAATAAGGTAACAAAAAATTTACATAATCCCATGATTCAAGCTAATCGTTTTAAATCAATACTTTTACAAAAAAGAGTTCTATAACGAAAAAACACTATAACAACTGGTTTCCTCATGCCACTGAAGCAATATTAAATGAAAAAATTTCTGGTTCATTAATATTCTTGTATATTCAACACTAAGCAAATATTTCTTTCAAGGAAACTTCATGTTTTGAACGGCGAAAAAGAATATGATTGATTTGTATAGTATATAATTGAAATTTTCAAAAACACAAATATGTATTTTTATTTATACAAATATAGAAAAGTTGTATATTTACAATTCTATTATAATTATTGGTTAGAAAAATCGAATGACACAATTTGTATATATGAATTGTATATGTATAGCACTGCATGTGGGGGACATGTTTTGATGGTCGTTTGCAAATGAATCTAACTCCCTATACAAACATGAAGATAGAAAATATATTTCAATATGTAAATCAAATATTTATACAAATTAATTATTATATACAATTATATGCTTTACAAATATAAAGTATTTGTATAAATAAAAACTATTTGTGTTTGTATATAACTATAAACTCTATATGTATATGAATATAGTACCTAAATATACAGAAATATACATATATCTCAAACAATTTTGTATATAACTATCAAAATATACAACTCGCTATATATAAACTTATATTATACAATTACCTGATATTCTCCAAATTTGTAAATATATGTATATGAATATACATAAATATACATATACCTCAAGCAATTTTGTATATAACTATCAAAATATACAAATCGTTATATACAAAATTATTTTATATAGTCAAGAACATATGATGAATCAGACACAACCTCGTCAGATGTTCTTGTTTGATTACTATTAGAATCACTGTATTTGACTTTTCTCTTGTTTCCTCCTTCAACAATTTTAATGTTACTTGCATTGGCATTTTTGATAACTTGTTGCAGTGCAATTGGGTCATGTTCTTTCTTGGATCTCTTCAATAGAATTTTCCTCTAGAATTTGTTTAGATTTTGCAATAGACCATGCATTGACTTCATAATTTTGTGTTAAATCGAAAGAAAATGAAGGTTGAAACCAGGAACTTGGACATGCAGTGACATTCCTTTCGTAATGCTCTTAGATGGAGTTCCATCTTTCATTTTGTTTTTGAAATAGTTGAGAATCTAATGACTCATGATAGAGTTTAGAGAAAAAATTGGCAAAAAATAAGAAGCATAATACATATACAAATGAAAAAGAAAAAAAAAAGATTGAGAAAAGATTTAGGCGGTTATCTATAAGATTGAAAAATCGATTAAATTTATATTAGACAAATAAGGGCCTTTATATTTAAATTAAATATTTAAGATATTTATTGTCTCTTGAAAATATATTAATTAATAAACACATGTTCTTAACTAATATTATAAAAATATAATTGATTTATATTTTTTAATTTAGTATATTTTAATTAATTTAATCATATAAAACCTAAAAGTACATAATTTCTATGAACATCATGAAATACATATTTGACAAAAAGATTAATATTATAAATATTATCACGACCAAATTTACAAATCGTGATGGCACCTATGTCCCCAACCGATAGGTAAGCCAACCCCATGATTTTACCAATTTAACTAAATAATGAGGTAAAAAGGTAAACAACGAGTAAAATATCTCCAACACTAAGTCCTTTATAAATACGAAATGCGGAAAGCTAAAATACCACCCAAGAAATGGTGTCATAAGTACAAGAACTTCTAAATATGGTGCAGTCTGAAACTAAAATGAAAAACCCAAACATAAGGGATATCCTGTCGGAATATTAAAACAACAGAATAAATAAAATATAGAGGGAGGTGTGGGCCACAGAACAACCAAGCAACTCACCACAACTCCAAGATACACCAAGCTCGGACTCAAAAAGCTCTACGAGATGTGCTCGTACTTGGAATCGAATCTGCACCATAAAAAGTGTAACAAGTATGGTATGAGTACGAAATCACGTGTACCCAATATATCTCATAGACCGACAACGAAGAAGTAGTGACAGGAGTTCATATAAGAAAATTAGTCCTTTACTCATACAAATCTATGTTATACTTACCAGTCAAGTTTCATCAAATAGAGGTAATCAATATGACGTACTATCCAACCACCAATAACACAAAAAAAAATAATGATATAACGAGATGCAATACAATGTGACACCATGAAATAATATGCCTCAGATTCCAAGTAATCTCTCAACTGTATATACATGATACTCCTTGGAAATACATCAAGAGTGCATGACCCATGAGGGACTCGCGAGGTCCATATACCGACACGGACGATCTCCACGTGTCTGTGCGGACGATCTCAACGCACTATCATAAAATCAATAAATTTTCTTACGGACGATCTCCATGTGCTGAAATTATGATCTTAACATCTCACCATCCCAGCACGGATGATCTCCACGTGCCCAACTTATACTTAACCTCATGTCAATGTATGTGCACAATATGGTTTCAAATAAAGGGGATGATGATGCATCTGAATCAATCAAATATCAGCATAATACATAACCACCTCAACTATCACAAATACACGAGTTCAATAAAGAAACACAATCACACAAAAGAATTCAAATCAATAGTACATCATCTAATGCTCATATGCTTTGGCATTCTCAAATTATAATCCGCATTCAATAGTAATAAACTTTCCCTTTATAACACATGTACTTGTACCAATGCCCGTCACACTATTGGTACGAGACCCCCATCTTTCGCCCTTACCCATTGTCTATTCCATTTTTAATCTTTAATTAGAAAAAAAAACGTCCTTCAACGAAATTTGAAAGTTTTAACATACCTTGAATGTCGAACACGTGTCACGAATCCTTAAGATTTTTCCTTTCCCTTTCGTAAAGCTTCAAAACGTTCCCAATCTACCAATTATGCAATAATTGTAAGCACACGAGTTTGTAGACACCCATATTATTATATGTCTATCCTCAACCCAACAATTTACCCTAATCTATAATCAAGCTCCGAATTTTGGTGTCAATTAATATACCAAGTCCCATATTTTCTAAATCCAATCCTAGGATTAAGTCTTAAACTATCAAAATATCATAAATCTAATGGTGTTCATATAATACAATACACCTAGTAATTAATTATATATCAAAACCAATACGATTTGGCAGAACCTTATATTCATTAAGACGAATGCAATTTGGCAGACCTTGTATTCATTCGCTGGAAAACTTAATATTCCACAATCATCCAAATTCCTCACCCTACAATCCTCTAATCACCTCATCACTAGACCTCAATTAATCTAGCCAACCCCTATTCCTCATTAGCCACCAAAATCTTATATTTTATTATTTTTCCCAAGTTCAACACGCTGCAACATTAATACAACTCAATTCTCTTCTTTCTATATTCTACAACCCAACATAATAATAATAATAATATAAGATCTACCCATATATATAAAACAATAGTTAAGGTATGCTTACTTGATTCAGCTTGATCGACTGTCGCAAAGTCCTCTTCAAGAGCCTTTTTGGTTTACCTCCTCTCCGCGTTTTTTTTTGTTTTTTTGCATCAATTATAATCTAAAAACTGTGAAACCCTAAAAATTTGTTTTAATATATGGGTCAAGTGATAAAGGATACTAAATAATTTAGGACAAGTTACTTAACTACACTCCTTTACTTACCTTAATATCCATTTATCCCTACTTATTTCAAATATTTTAAAAATCTCTTATTTACCTATGTATCCCGTGCACAACGCTATGTATTCCGCTATGTGGAATGTATCAAACGCTATGTATCCCGTGCACAACGTTATGTATCCCGCTATGTGGAATGTATCAAACCTAATGTATCCCGTGCACAACGCTATGTATCCCTCTATGTGGAATGTATCAAACCTAATGTATCCCGTGCACAACGCTATGTATCCCGCAAACATCATTTTTAAGGGATTTTTGGTAAATAGAAAACTAGAAGGGATAGGATGTTATTTAGTACTTATAATATGTGGTTCCTATAATTTGGCCCATTAACTATCAACTATTAATTATTTGCTAAAAGTTCGTCAACTAAATACTTGTAGTTAATGAATAGTTTAAAATTTCCATTTAAATTTTATGGGAAGAGTCAAAATAGTCCTAGTTCTCAAAACGACCTAGGGGGTCGTTACAAATATAATATCATAAAATTATAAAACATTTGAAAAAAAAAGATAATTATCAAGTCTAACTTAAAAGAAATAGCTTGTAATCTAAAATATCGAGTCAATACTCCTAAAACAAATGAAATTGAAAATATAAAAAAAGTTCTAAATTCAAAACAAAAAATTTAACATAATACTCTTATTCCAAATTTCAATATAAAATTCATAAATACGATTTAAAAAAAAAAGGAAAACGTAAGTCCATAGCTTTATGTAACAATGAATTCTACTTTAATTTAAAAATTAGAATACTAACAAAATTGTACTAATGATTTTTTTTTAAGATACGGAAAATCGCATAGAATCACGTGAAGTAAGTGTTGAGAATAAGAAGGAAATGAAATATAAATGATAAAAAAAATACTTGAAAAAATATTGGAATAATAAAAATAAAAATAATTTTTTTTAAAAATGCATTGAAATGAAAAAAATTAAAACAAAAATGAAAGGAAGAAATTAATAAGTAAGCAGCTTGTAATTACACCATATAATTACTAGCAATTCACAGCCTCTCCATGTGAATTGGAGAGCGTAATTACACCCTGCCAATTACACTCAATTACCTGCTAACCAGGTGATTACATGCCCAACCAAACAAGACAAATAGTGTAATTACACCAATTACACCAAATCCAATTACTAGGGTGGCTTTCCAAATAGGCTCTTACTCTCTTTGTCCATCTTTACTTGTTTCAATATATTAAAAATACTTGTCCAACTTTTCTTGTTTTGTTTGAAAAATCAAGAGATAAATTATCATTTTGTATCTGGTTTACTCTTGCCATTAATTTACCACTTCTCTTCTACTCCCTTCAATAAGTCTATCACTTTCAAACCAGATCTAACATCCAAGCCATGCACGACATACCAACGGCTCGCATGAGTCATCACTATAATAGAGAGAGTTGAAAGAAGTGATAGGAATCAAATCGGACCAAGGATGCACGATATAGTTTCAAGAACAAGAGATTTTTCCTAAAAGTCACTATAGCCTCTCGAAGATAAGTACAAACGTCTCTGTACCGATCCTCGAGACTCTACTTACACTCGGCTTGTACACATGCGACCTATGAACCTGAAACTCTGATAGTATTTGTCACGATCCAAAAATAGATGCGATGACACTCACCTTATCCCACCAAGACAAGTTAGCCTAAAACCCAACTAATACGGTGAGTGCGAAAGTAAAATAAGATAAAGATAAAATAAGATAAAGAGACTAACACCATCTAATAATGCGAAAATCATAATCAACTCAAAATAAAATCCCAAAACTTGGTAGTCACGTGTACAAGCTTCTAAAGTATTACAATTGATTCAAAAGAAAGACACAAGTCTCCAATGACATTGTTTCTAGAATAGAACAAGATTATAAATTAGAGTGAAAAGGTCTGCTGAGATGACAATCAACTACCTCACAAATCTCCATAGGAAGCCTCAGACAAGAAGATAAGAGAGAGTATCATAAAGATACGGGCTCATAACCTACACAAATGTAGAAGCAAGGGGTGAGTGCCAAACCACACAGTACTCAGCAAGCGAACTCCTAAATACAAGTTAAGAATATAGAATACGGGTACTCCTACCACCCCAACCGAACCTCCACAACTACAACCTACATAAAACCATCCCAACATAACAGTTCACAATTTCATTGTACATAACTCAATCACAATGTTCCAACAATTACAAATCAGTAACACACATGGTCAAGTTCATCAATCACAAGTTCCACTGAAAGGCTTTCACAAGTTCACAAATGATAAAGATATGCAATGCAATGCCAAGTATGGTGATACATGTCTGACCTAATGATACACACCCGTTGTTTTTCAGTATGGGACCCATGGGGAACATATCTGTCCATACATTCATCCTGACGTGTGACACGACCCTCGATACTAAAATATATTACGGTGTGTGATACGTCCCTCGATAATAAAATCCGTTACGGTGTGCGACACCTCCCTCGAATCACAATATGCGTCGTGGCGCGCGGAACGTCCCTCTTAATGGTACATCATCTTTAATTTATTATTCTTCCTCAATTCACGTATCACTTGTCACAACCATGTCTCAGAACTAATGCAAATGACATGTTCACATAAATAATGAAGAGATGACCATTTCCATAACAATGCATAATTCACAACAACACAATCGTGATACAACATTAACAATGAATCAATAAGCCTGTGCTCAACACATCACACACCAATAATTAATCACATTGCCTTTTGTTACCCCTGTTTCATCATTAGTGCCCATATCAAGCATTTACACACTACAACAAAAAGGGTCTTTAGTGGCAATAAAAAATGCCTTCAGCGGCAATTAAGATTGCCGCAAAACATTTACCGGCCATTAAACTTTGGCCGTTGATGTTGGCGTCGCTAAAGACTTTAGCGGCAATTCAACGAAATGCTGGTAAAGGTAGACTTTATTGCCGCTAAATATCACATGCTATAACGGCAATTATGATGGTTGCTAAATCAAATTCAAATAGGGCAATAAAGTCTACTTATACCCTTTTAATGTCCATTTTTGTGGCCGCTAAATTTATTTAAGTTACCAATAGAAGTCATATTCTTTAGTGACAATTGATTTGTGGCAGTTATAATAGCTACAATAGATGACTTACTTTTGTGTCCATTTTATTATTGCAAATTTAATTAAATTGCCACTAAAGCTAACATTTAACAACATTTGTTTACCTACCAATAATAATGACTACTACATTCTTTCAAATACATGATCTAGTTTACTAATAAATTTAATTAAAATATTAGTAAAATGGAGCTTTTTAGTGTCAACAAAGTTTGTAAATACTAAAAATAAAATTACTATTAATTCATCATAATATATCTCTTTATATGTAACAAACAAAAGAAAGTACTAATAAAAAATGTAAATGTTGTTATGCCGTAATTTTACTATATTTAGAAAAATCACTTTTTGAAATGTTCCAAGTATAAAACAATTTGAGAAAAATACTTAGAAAAGAGTCGCCACTTAATTTTTTAAAGAAATTAAGAAAAATTATAATTTAAAAAGACTCTAACAGATTAAGTCTTTAAAAATTTAGAGAAAATGGGTAAGAGGTTCTTATTTACGCTTCAAGAAGGTTTTTAAGGCATTTGAAGAGCCCGCTAACACGCGGTTATCCTACGACTTGATTAAAATATTTTTGACTATTTTTTGGGAAAATGATTTAACATAAAAATAATTTACAATAGTCAATTAATTTTTGAAAAAATAGTTAAACAAAGAATAATTTTATTTTTTAATAAAAGAGGACATTAATTGAAATAGTTGAATTAAATTACAAGTGATTAGAATTTTAACAAGACTAGATTAATTGAAATTTATTTGAATCATTGTAGAAATAAAAATTTGAATCAATTTAATAAATTAAAGCATGGATAAGTAATAGTTAAATTAATTGAAGAGTAAGTAAAAGGTTTGACTAAATTTTTGAGAAAATGACTAAGTAAAAGGTGTTGAGTTTACAATAAAAATATAAGAGTTGATTAATTTTTTTTTTTTAATTAAAATAAACTAATATAAAGAATATAGTTCATCTTTTGGGGAATTTAATTAAATTAAACTAAATTAAATAAAAGGGTTAGAGCTAAACAAATCAAATAAATAAATAAATGCAATCAAATAAGTAAAGAAGTAATGAACTTGGGTCCATGTTAGCCTTTTCAGGCTGCTGATACTGTTGAATCATTTTGGGCTTTGGCCCAATTCTGAAATTCATGAGTTTAGCTCCCTTTTACTGTGTATATTCACTGTATACACTCGGTGTATATCAGTGTATATCAACCCTTTCCCTGCATTTTTGCTTCTGAAAGTTGCATATTTGCTTCCCTTTCAACTTTGTTGGATCGACGAGGCAAACTCGAACTTAAACCCAAAGATATGCAAAAAGGGAGTCCAAAACGGACTCGAATGGAGTTCAAAATGAACTCGGACGAGGAGGTTCATGCACAAAAGGAGATAAAAGTTAATGACTGATCACGATAAGACTTTACCAACATTAAACAATTTTATTTGGATGTAACAACAATCTTCTCATTTGATAATAAATAAACACGCCCGAATTATTTATAATAATATACATGTATTCTTAGCAAAATAAGCAACTAGTAATTCTAAGGAAAACATGAATACTAACAATTAAAATTAATTTCACTAACATGAAGTGATAAAATACCAATAGTAAGACTAATGACCATTACTGGTGTTGAAACAAACCTAAACCAACAAGATATGTCCAGGAGATAAAATTGGCCAAAACAGTGAGGAAAAAAATAATTAAAAATACTATCATTATACAAGCTATTGCGACGATAAACAACCAATATATATTTTTTAAAAAAAGACTTCACTATTCTTGCATTGTATCATACCCAAACTATACCAAATTGCACATAAGCAGCAAACAATACTAGATATGAGTATTGAAATGATACTAGTCTACTCACCAAAATGCCAACTTGACTCTAATGAAAGAAAATGGCATATTAAATAATTATGAGATATATTTAGTGTCATTGGGATTCAAACAAACTTGACAACGTCTTAGATACATAGGCTTAAACCTACAAGCTAAAACAATATCTTATTCAACAAGTTCAAAGTTACTGGAAGAACTCAAGTGCTAAACATGATTATAACACTATTTTTATTTTGATACTCTAAACCAACTATTTACTAATCTTACTGCATAGTGAATTTTAACTCTTAGTGAAGAAAACTAGGACTAGAAATCATCATTAGGACTAAACTAAAAAAAAAATAAAGAAAGAAAAAGATAATACCTTCTCCGGGACAGCAAACCAGGACGAGGAGTTTTCACCACTGTTAGCCGTTTTCGATGAGCTCCAGAGTGCAAAAAACAACTTCGAATTTTAGGATAAAAACTGAAAGTTGCTCTCTTTTAGATGATGAATCCTTGGGATATTTTATGTGCTTTTTTGGGTTCCCTCTCTCCGCCGCTTACAGTGAAAAGATCAGGTTATATATAAGGGAGATTTGAATTGAGAAAGGGGGGAAAACGGGTTGAAAAGATGGATAAGGATGAAATTCAAAATTTGAATTCCAAGGCAATAGTGAAGGGGATGGGAAATTCTGAAAAAGGGGAAAAAGGGGATGGGGACGATTGGACGCGATGTTGACTGGCGCCGCTTCTTTTCCGTGATTTGTTGGGATTTTCTGAGATTTTTCACTGAATTTCTGAATTTGCGTGTTACGTTTTTCGCTGGAAGAAGAAGAAGAAAACATACAGGGGTAGCATATGTATTGCTGTACATATTGTTGTTGTACGTTGTGTATGTATGGTGGATATGGGCTGGGTCTTTTGGAATTGAGAATGGGCTGATGTGTTTGGATGAAGAGTTCTTAGTGGGCTGGGAATATGATGGGCTGGTAATGGGTTTGAGGAATTATTTGGTGTTGGAAATTGTAATTAGGCCTTTAGGAAGTTGCCCAAATTTTCTTAAAAGATGGGGTAAATAATTGACTAAAAATTGTTATTTAAATAAAATGAGTTAATATAAATTAATGAATGAACTTCTTAATCTTAACGAAATAAAATAATTAATTTACTTGTAAACAAATTTACTCAAAAATATAAACATAACTTAAACTTAATCAAGCCAAAATCTTTTCTGAGATGATTTTCGAATGTTCTTAAAACATACTAATTATATAAATAATTATAAAAATAATTATATAAAACACATATATTATTTAAAAATTATAAAAATAATACAACTATTTAAAATAACTTGCAAATTATATATATATTTTTAATTTTATAAAACTAATTATTTTAAATTATTTGAGATTGAAGAAGCTCGATGATTAATCTATAATGTGGAGGTCCAAAATTGGGTGTCAACAAATGTAACTACTTAAGAAAATGAAATTGTATAAACTAAATAACTAATGTCATTATATAATTAACCCTATAAAAAAAACCATAAATAGTAATCTTCAAATAATTTTCGCAACTCTTCATTATATTAATTTCTTCCGAATGCTAAATTTCAAATAGGATATATAACCTGAAATAGTAATATAAATGTGTCAATAGATGAATATAAATTAAAAATACATCACAAGTCTACACAATTAAATAATTTTTAATTTCCTAGAATTACACAAATCTAAATTCTTCATATACTTCTAACGAAAATGAACTGATAAACCAATATTATTAGCATCATCCCAAATGCAATCACATTGAAGGTAGATGGACTTAGTATGTTCTCAAATAACTCAAAGTGGAAAGAAAATCATGCATCAATCTGTTGGGTTTAAGATCTTTTTCCCTTCCTATGTGGATAAATAAAAGTCTTGTTAGGACCAGCCCACTTTAGTCCATAACCCAAATATTATGTGGCATATGTAAGGCTTATTTGGTCTTATTTTCAGAAACACAAGAGAGAAAAATCAAGAGAGATTCGTTTTAGAGATTGAGAGAAAAAGAGAAAAATCCCGTTTTTGCTTCTGGAAATTTTCTGCTCAGGCAGTCCGCTTCAGACAGAGTTTGCTGCTTCGTTAACCGTTGGATCGTTCTCAAATTTGAACTGGGAGTTCTCAGCATCTGGTTCTTGAAATTAAACGGTGGAGATCGGATTTGAAGGTCTGTAGCTTCTGATTTGAGGGCGTGAACAATAGCGCGTTTTTGGGCGAAATCTCTTCTTTAATTCTCTAGTTTTGGTGCAATCTTGATTTGTTGTTGCTCGTTGTTTGGCACTTGTTCTGTGGCTAATTTTGGAGAACAATTTTGTAACTCTTGGTGTTTATAGTGGAGCTTTTGGTCCTGTGGTTTTTTACTCTTCACATCGAAGGGTTTTTCACGTAAATTGTTGTGTCTTGTGTGATTGGTTTATTCTTATCTTGTTGCTTTAGTTTGGTTGATATACTTGCTGTCCATTCTTCATATTGCTTGATTGGTTTGTCTT
>JAJOOH010021913.1:0-16157 GCA_029582605.1 Solanum gracilifrons | reverse complement strand
ATTAGCAGACATTTTTACAAAGGCCTTGACTGGAGTTAAGCATAATACACTATTGAACAAGTTGTCTGTAAACTCATTTACCTCCAACTTGAGGGGGGGTGATGAGAATATAAGTTAGTTATTACTGTTCAGTTTTCACCAAATTAGTTAGATACAAGTTTGTTATAGTACTGTTAGAGTTAGTTACAGGAAGTCAGTTTCTGTTTTAATTCTGTTAGTTGGTCTATCTATATATATAGATTCAGATGTAATAGTTACTTACTTTTAATTCATTTTTTCAATGAAACAAATCTACATGTAGCTTTTCCAGAATCTTCTTCTTCTTCCTTTCTCATATGAACTCAAGGTTCATCAATGGAGGAGTTTGATTGTTTAATATCACAGTGTGTTGATTTTATCAGTAATAACTTGGTAAAATTTTGGCAATTTTAATATTTGCATGTCTGTTGTAATAGCTACTTAACTAAATAAATAGAGTCTAGTTTCAACAAGAGAAAATACATAAAATACCCTTAAGATTTGACAGTTACATTAAATTACTTAGACATTTAAGTTAACCCTATTTTAATTCTTATCAGAGTTAATACAATCCAATTTTCTTTTTCTTCACCGTCTAACAAATTTTCTTTAACAAGAGAATGAAAACTTTTTCTTCACCATTCAACAAGTTTCTTAAAAAAGAGAATGAATCACACACTACAATACCCAAATCATCTTATTATGAAAATATGTTGTAGATCCGATTTTGTTAAAAAAGTGTTCCATGAAGATACTTTCGTACCATCAAAGTATATATTCTTCCTCTTTGATAATAGTTAAAAACAGGGATATAAAAGTGAGGCCAATCGCTTGTAATTACTTTTCCTTTTTGCAGTAGAAGTGTTCTTTTACCTTACCATAATGTAACGAAAAGTTCATAAATGAAAGTGAAAGAAAATAATTGTCCCATCCCTCTTTTGTTGTATAGTTTATCCTTTTCCTCTCTTCTCCTGTAATTTACTCTTGTACTAAATTTTATTTTATATAATAACATCATCAATATTAAAGTTCTTGCATCTTTTATCTACTCGAATCTAGTCTCCACCCAAAGCATCAAAAAGAACATATACTAAGAGGTTAAGATAAAATTGTTGACTGACGTTGTCACAGCTATAAAGAAGTGTTAGTACCTTCTATCAATGCAACAATCGTGTTCGATCACACAGAACCAGAAAGCTTTTGGTCCACATGCCAATACTATTTCTCTTCCATGTGATTCCCAGGAGGTAGAGATAACAAAATATTTCCAGGATTATCAAATGCAAATTCAATCACACAAACATGCAAATGAGACCAAAAATACGAGCAAAGTTATCAACACAAGCAAGTAATGCTACCAATTCAACTCTAATGATCATAGCACTACACGATCGACTTAACCACATATTCTTACCACACTAAGACATGTTTTATATTGAACCGTTTCAACAGTGACACAACCATCGGAGATCTAAATTCACTATCTAGCTATATCCTCTACCAACATCCCTATAAGATAAAAACTACAGGACTATGCTACTATCTCATCACTGCTGCCCCTCGCCTGACTCAGGTTTTGAAGCTTCCTTGATATCATCCCCAGCATCATCCTGGAATTAGAATAGTTTACAACAAAAACACATTCAACATCAGCATGTCAAGAGTTAAAACAAGTGTAATATTCCAGAATTTAGCAATCAGGAACTAGCTAGTCCATTTTTCTGGATATACACAGGATAATCCAAAAAAAATTGTTAGTGCATGGGACTAAATGTGTGTGTGTGTGTGTGTGAGAGAGAGAGAGAGAGAGACCGCATTGTCTGAAGTCCAAAGAGTGAGATTGTCTCGGAGAAGTTGCATGATCAATGTACTGTCCTTGTAAGATTCCTCACCCAGTGTATCCAACTCTGAGATGGCTTCATCAAATGCCTGCAATTTAACATCATTGCTTATAAATATCTCCTCCAATAATAATAGGAGTATATTTTTGTCTCAAGATTTTTTTTGAGATTGTAACATATATGTATTTGGACATATAAGTAGAAGACGTACTGAAACCACATTTACAATGAGCAAAATAGAAGAGGACTGTTCTGTACTCCTAGCAAGTTTCTACAAATTCTAGGATTATTTTATAGACAGGTAGAAACTCTGGGATTATTCATCTTTACTTTTCTATTCTTGCAGCTTTGGTAGGGCCGCAAAAGTGTGTACTACTTCAATCAAAAAGGGAAAGACGGAAGGAAAGAAAAAAACTAACTAAAACAAAGACAAACAAAATAGCACTTAAAACTAGGGGTGTTTGCGGCTCGTATTGGTCAGCTTTTCTCTAAAAGAGCATCAAACCAATTAAGTCGTTTTTCCATTGCTTCGGTTATTGCCAGGTTTTTCAGGTTATTGGGGGTTTATTTTGTACAAAAAAATATATATATTAATTTGCTTCCAAACACATGTTAGGTGACTATGAGCCTGTTTGGTTGGGCTTATAAGTTATGACTTGTGAGCATACGCCATAAGTAAGAAATTCAAACTTATGGCTTATTGTTTTATTGACTTAAAAGTACTTTTTTTTAAAAAAAATTTACCCAAACACTACAAAAGTGCTTAAAAGCACCTAAATAAGCCAATCCAAACAGGCTCTATATTCCAACATGACACTACCAAATCAATTACTCTTCAATAAAAGAAAATATATATATTTAATCAAGTTATATAAGTAGCTTCCTCCAAAAAAAAATGTATGTATTGTCCAAGAATTTAGCCATTTCCATGGAATATAATAAGATTTCTTACAATGAACTTTTTTTTGTGCAAAACATTGAAGATTTCGTTGTGATATACCAAGATATCTTGACGATATTTTAATTAAACAATGATGATTAATTAAAGAACTCAAAGACAAGTTTTGAACATGAAATAGATTCTGAGCTTGAGATGATGGACATATGAAACTAAAACACATGAATCTCCTACTGTGGATGTCTGGCTATCTCTAGCCCCTAACAACAATTTTTAGTTTGATATTGAACTACTGAAAAGTCAAGGAAAAGAAGAGGTCCAAGCTAGAGTTTTCTAATGTTGGGGTCATGTAGGAGGCTAAGATGGACAGTCATAAGCCAATCAGATGCAAATTTACCACTACAATAGGAGTAAGATGCTGATTTTGATCGGAGTTGGCTAGATTATGCCAAGCATTGTTCGAGCAATGGATGCCATGCTATAGAAAGCAAAACTAGGAATACATTTGGACAGTGATTCCGCATGCTGTAATAGGGAAAATTCGGAGAAGAAGAAATAGGAGACCCTCTGGAATTAAGTTCTCATATTTCAGGTTTTATTTTTGGAGCACTCTAAGTGTACAGATTTGTATAAATGAAGTTTTTTTTTTCCTGAAGAACCACTATTTCTATATATAGCCCTGCTGCCATGTGTACGTCTTGCACAAAGGGAATGTCTCTCAATGGTATTGTGGAAAGTACTTATCAAAATTAAGAAATGAGCCACATGGAAAAGAATGCCAATATGATTCTATCACTTTGGCGGACTTAATTCCTCACATGGTTAATAGAAATACCTTAAACGATATGTGGTAAAGAATTGTCGTAATTGTGAGAACAATGGAGGTGATTTAGCAGTTCAAATCAAGGATTTGCCTTGTGTTAACTAATGAAGCTACTGAGAGGGAGTCAACCAAATGCTTGAACATGGGAACACAGTGGAGAGTAATGATTTTAGAGCAAGTGAAAATGAGACAGAATATACACACTGACTTTGACTCTCCATGATGAAGTTAAAGCAGCATTAGACGAAATTATGGTGTTTAAATATAGGTAATTCAGGAATCTAGGTCTAGTGTTTCATGAATATGAAAATGTATTTCATAAAGTTAAAATATGATGGGTAAGATGGAGGAGTTTACAGTAATGCCATAAGAAATTCCTATACTAGTGAAAGACGAGCTTTGTAGAGCGGCTATGATGCCAACAATGTTATGTGAAAATAAATGTTGTGCTTACAAGGTCAGTTATATAACAAGGCAAATGTTCGGAAAGATGTGAGACCAAACAAATTAAGACCGAATGTACTACTGCACACTTGGGACATAAGACAAAAGAACCTGACTGGGATGATTTGGTTATGTCCTATGTAAATCAAGTGTTCCGTAGATGTATGATAACTGAAGGTATTAAAGACGACAAGGTAGAACGAAAATAACATGTTAAGATTCTGTCTCAAAGGCCCTACCATCCTTTGGATCTATGCAGACTTGTCGAAAAACAGAATCCAATGGAAGAAAAAAACTGATAGCAATGACACCAATTAGTTGCAGGTGCAAACAATCACGTCCAATTTGGTTTTATTCGGAGTTTTTTTAGAAATTTGTATGTCCATGCAAAAGTAAAGAACCACTTGCGCTAGAGAGCCCCTAATTGGTCCTTCTTAAAAATAAGGAGAACCCCTAATTAGTTTTAAAGAATAACTTATTAAGTATTTATGAAACAATTATATAAGAACTAAAATAAATTTTGAAGTTAATATAGCCCATCCCAACTAATTAGGGTTGTGACAGAGTACTAGTGGCTGTTACTCTCAAACTAATTCTGCCTAAGTTTACAAAGTCAAATAACGGGCATTCCAAAATATTCAACTAAGAAAAAAAAAGGAAAAGGTAGATAATTCCATCATCAAAGTTAGACTCTAATTCATCCTACCACTCTAGTAATAAGAAGATGCTGGTTCCTAGTCTACTAAATTATCCTAACAGTTTATTGCGACTGACTTTGAGTACAGGAGCAAAAAGATTTATTACTTGGGTCGCACAAGTCAAACTGTCAATTAAATGGTCATATTGGGGCACAAGCAAAAAGCTATTCAGAATGCATTAGATATAGGTTTAGAATTCCGAATTCAAACGTAATTCCTATTTCTAAGCGAGTTAAATAAAATTACTCTCTTTCAATAGACTAGTTCATGCTATTTTCTTGTCTCATCAGTCATCGAGTAATAGAAAATATCTATGACCAACATATAGGTACAAAGACAGCTAATTCTAATGGCAGCACTGTAATATAAGACGTAACCTACAAAGTGGTCAGATGAACTATCACCCTAAGTTTAAAAAAGGATGTCCACAACTAACTGTACCTAATAAAGAACTTAGCACTAAATACTTTGCTGCTAGGAGCCTAGGACATAGACAAGGACAAAAACCTGAACAAGCATCAATCGAAATTTTAGTGTGGAAAACAACCTCAACCCTAGACAAGATCCTGACAAGAATAGGAAACCACAGGAAAGAACGCAAAGAAATAAGCTCTCCTTCCGGTTTGAAAAAGGAGAAGAATTACGCATTACGGAAAGACAAAGCACTTTACTCCAACCAGAGAAAATGGCAGGCATAAATCAAATCATTCAAAATATAAAAAAAAAAACATTCCTATCACTCAAACATCATACACCAAGCTTCATTGTCATTACGAGGCACCAAAGCTAAAGTTGATTCCCAATCGAAACGTACATGCATAGCTTGAAGTAGTACAACGATCTTTTCCCTTTTTTACAAAGAAATTAGTATGGTACAAGTAAATAAATGTTCCATAGACAAGCATGGCAAATCATCTATAAGAACGTGGAAGATAGTCCGACTAAGTTAGTTAACCAGATAGAGAGAGAGAGTAATTCAAGTCAAAGAATCAACAGAAGCATAGAATTTTACCTGTTTCGCAAGGTTACAAGCACGATCAGGTGAGTTGAGAATTTCATAATAGAAAACGGAAAAGTTAAGGGCAAGTCCCAGCCTGATTGGGTGAGTAGGAGCCAGTTCAGCCAAAGCAATATCCTACAACAGAACACATTAAAAACACAGAATTGTTTATTACAAAGAAATACTGACAGTGTTCACCATAGATCACCTACCTGAGCAGACTTGTATGCCAACAAAGTGTTCTCAGCGGCTTCTTTCCTCTCTGTCCCTGTTTTAAACTCAGCCAGGTACCTATGGTAGTCACCTTTCATCTTCAAGTAAAAAACTTTGGACTCAGCTGTTGAGGCCGCTGGTATTAAATTGGACTCAAGGAGGCTCAAAATCCCATCACAGATCTTGCTAAGTTCAGCCTCAATTTTGCTTCTGTATTCTTTAATAGTGTTGACATGGTCTTCATTTCCACGGCTTTCCTCCTTTTGCTCAATTGAAGAGATTATCCTCCATGAGGCTCTTCTTGCGCCAATTACATTTTTGTAGGCCACTGAAAGAAGATTCCTTTCCTCAACAGTCAGCTCCTCAACATCTGCTGTCTTTGCAACCTTCTCCATGAACTCAATCATTTCCTCGTATCGCTCAGCCTGCTCAGCCAGCTTGGCCAAGTACACATTTTCTTCACGCGAAGAGTCGGCCATTTTTGTTGTATGTGAAATTACACCTGATTCAACAAATATAAAGGTAATTGAACATCACATTCTGGATACCACAAAACATGCCTTCAGAAACAGCTAAACAGCAACTTCTGGATCTATCTATCACCATTCTCCACAATTAATTTCAAGTGAACTGAGTCCCTTGAATTATTGGCAGCAGGGTTCAATACCTCGTGAACTATTTCTGAGACAGTTAATTCCTATGAGCTTTACTCAAGCTTCCAAGTGTAATAAGAGGTGGTGACTATTAAGAAATTCATTTTCTCAAACCGTAGAATAATGGTTAAGCAGTGTGCTACTATTCTGTATATAGGCAGGTTTTTGCCTCTCAACTATAATTAAAGGAGGTGATCGAGTTGACCAAAAATGAACCTTTAAATTATAAAGTGGGCATATGTTCTTTATTTAAGCATACACTGGAAGAAACTGGTGATTAACAAATGTTGTGGAAAAGAAACCAATCCTACCAATAGCATAGGGTACTGCAAAAGGCACTTCAGATGGGGCATGTTGTGTGCCGTTAGATATTAAAAGAATCTTCAGCAACTCCTCAGAATTTAGATACTAGTTAAGGAAGCACTTTGTGTAAAGTCATACCTCCAAGCGTTAACGGGAATTCACTACTTACTCTTTAATTTTATTTAAAAAAATAAAAAAGCAGCCCATTGCACTAAGCTCCCTCTGTGCGCAGGTCCGGTGAAGGGCCAGACCACAAAATCAATTGCACGTGGCCTTACCCTGCATTTCTGCAAGAGGCTGTTTCCACAGCTCGAACCAGTGGTCTACTGGTCATTATTTAAAAAAAACGTCATGCATTAAAAAACAATTACTTAAAACAGATTTAATTTACATTTTTTATTCAGGAGAACAAGATGTTATTTCAGTATTTGTAACTGTTGAATCTGGCCACGAGTACTTAGCAAATACTGAATTTTCCGAGAGTGTTTTCAAATACTAAACTTCAAGTGAAAGTTTGAAATACAGATATGAAGGTGTATATCAGGTTTATTTTCAAGTGAAATATTAGGTTCTACTCAGCAATCTTCACAAACTCCTTTTCCAAGTAAAGTTTATGCCAAAACAGCTTCAACTTTCACGAAAAAATTCCACAATTTCAATTTCAAATACTCCTTTTCTTTTTTCTTCTTTTGTTACTTAAATTATAGCTTACCTAGCAACCGATCTAAATCCTTCGTCTTCCTTGTGTTTTTGGCAATTTATTGACATAGCACTGTTAAATCGAGGAGATAAAAATAGCATAGGTTCTGTTTCATTCCTCAACTTTCCTGTTACTATATGATACCTTCAAAATTACTCAAATCTTAGAAAAACTAACAATAACAATAAGCACGAAAGCTTTAGCCCTTGCTTTACAGATATAGATAGATAGTTATGAACTGAGTAGATTCTCCCGGAACGCTAGCTAAGCTAATAGTATTAGTTACCTTCAATTAAATCTACAAGTGAAATGAATCAAATAAATTCAGATATGAAGCAATCAGGTGGTCAAAATTTTCAGATCTTCAGTTACAAGACTAATATGAAGAACGGATCATCTAAGCAAAACGAAAGATCTAGTCCGGGATAACCCTAAATCTAACATCATCGATAGCAAAATCCCAGAGAAAATAGAATCGAGAAAGTACCTGGTTCTCTGACGGAAGAAGAGAGTAAGACGAGAGTAGAGAATATGGACTTAAATAGAAGTAGATGTATATGTAAGACCTAGTGTGTTAAGGGGTCGTTTGGCTCTACTTGTGATGGAGGTTTTAGAAATGCAAGATTTCTTTTTATTATTATTATTTTTTTGGCGAAATTCCCTAAAAGACCTTTATGTTTGGCTCCGTTTGTCACCTGGACCATTTTACTCACGACTTTGCCAACTGAACACTTAAAGTTATTAAAACACACTATTATAAACCCCTTTGACTGTTGACTAAACTTATGTGGTGTATTTTTGTTGAATCAGATCAAGAGAGTGGTTACACGTGTTTAAAAACAAGTGAAGACAACTATTTAATTTTTTAAAAAAAAAGAATTAAAAGAAAAATATAACAATTAAAAAAAAATCACTTTCCCAATATGTTGTACGTTTCTTCTTCTTCCTCCTCATAATTTCACCCAACCCCCACCATCACCACACACATCTTCTTCAATCTCTTCCAATACTCTTACCCACCATTCTTCCTCTTTCTCTTCTCATATGGTACCTATCATTTGAGAATTCTATAATGATTGAGAAAAAGATATTTATTTAAATTTGGGTAAAAGAGAGGGAGAAAAAGAGGTTCTAAATTGTGAAATAGATGCAGATTTTAGATGGATTTTTGAAAGACATGTTTGAGATTCTTTCTAAATGTAAGACAATTTTATTGAGAGCATTTTTTATTAGTTTTCTATAATGACCCATTTTTTTGTCTCATTCTCTTCTTTCTCTTATCTTCCATTTGACTCACTTTATTTCTCATCACCATTAAAATAGCAAAATTTATACAGTAATAAAAAATATAACAAAGCTTTGATTATCTCTAATTCCTCTTCAACGTAAAAAATTCACTAGGAAAGAAAAAAAATGAATGATTAGTAGCAAAATAGATGGAAAATATGGGAAGAGAAGAAAAAATAGAAAGAAATCAAGAAAGAAAGGATTTTGGAGAATAGTTTGAGATTTCTTTTTAAAATATATTATTTGTAATAAAATAATGATGTGGCAATATATTTCTAATGTGGAGAGTGAGGGCGTTATCCACATCAGCGCGATTGAGAGACACACATGATCAGAGGGGTTTAAAATACTATGTTTTAATAACTTTAAGTGTTCAATTGGCAAAATCGTGAGTAGAAAGGTCCAGGTGACAAACGAAGCTAAGTATAAGGATCTCCCGGGTCATTTCGCCTATTTTTTTATTTTTTTTTGTAAAAGAAGATATAAATATAAATTAAAAAGAAGTGGCTGGGTCAGCAGGTTTGGGTGTAAAAGTGGTTGGTTTTATTTTTAAATTGAATTATATATGTTGTTAATTATGATAAATTATGTTACTTTTTAAAATTTAAAGAGTTACTAATGAAAGGAATTTTTTTTCTTTTTTAATGGAGTATAAAAGAAATACGCCAAATAAATTAATATACATATTAATCCTATCCAAATGCTTTGGAAGTTTTTGCCGTGTCTTTTTTCTATTGGACCACGTGTACTTACTTCTCCGAAATCTTAAGTCCAACATATTACAATAATTAAGGCAATTAAAAAACGTAAGTTTTAAAGTTATTTTAAAAGTTATATTACGTATTAATTTTTTTAGTAGCACAAACTATTCCATTAAAGTCTCCACCTAATAGTCAATATTTGTTATAAGAGTCAACAATATTTAAAATTCTTCTCCATGATAATAACAATCTTCAGAGAGATCATTGTTAACATATATTGCTTAAAATAACCATTTTATAGATGAGCATATTATATGTATCATACAGTGTACAGTATTTATTAGGATGTGGAAGTTAAATTTGTAATATTGTGAAGATCGACATTTATAGGATGACTAGAAAGGGGAAATTCGTGCTTTGCATGGGCCCAATCATCATTATTTGAAATTTGTAATGTTTATTGATGACACATATAGCCACTCAAAAATAGTTTAATTACTCTCCATAGATATAGTTTGATAATTACAATTCGTAGCTACATGTTATAAGGAGGAGAGAGGCGAGCGAGACTGGGAGAGAAAAGAGAGGTCAGCGAGAGAGGGCAAATAGTGGGAGAGAGGTGAATTGTATATGTATATCGGTTAGATAATTGTATATTATACATATGTATTTGTATATATGGCAAGCGAGATTGGGAGAGGGAGGAGAGAGGCAAGCGAGATTGGGCAGAGAGTGGGAGAGGTGAATTGTATATGTATATCGGTTAGGTAATTGTATATTATTGTCACATCCCTTTTTCGCACGGCGGAGGGTTTTCCAATTTAAGTGACGATATTGATTTAGGGATTATTTTATTTGTTTCAGAGTCGCCACTTGGAATTGAGTAATGGTGTTCCAAGTCACATTTTGTTTAATCCCTAATCAAAAGGAAATGACTCTTTAATATGATCTGCAAACTAGAAATTCGGGTAAGGAACTCTATTTACCGAGGGGAAGGTGTTAGGCATCCCTCGAGTCTCATGGTTCTAGCATGGTCGCTTTTATCAACTTATACTTGACTTAAATTATTTTTGGATTTATTACTAGAGGCCATGATTTGCTCACATTTTTTACTGTTGAAATTTTATTGGTCTCAGCCTAGATGCGTAACTGCATTCTTAGTCTTGACATTTAGAGGCATAACTGTCTTCTTTGTATCACACTTAATAATTTTTTTCTAGAAGTCTATACTTTAGATTAATGAAAGTTTAATTGTATTATTCAACAAGGTGCGTCACCGCATCCTTGAGTTTCTTTTAATGTCTCAAAAAGATGTGCAACCACATTCTTAATTGAAACAAATATTTTTAACGTGCCTAAAACTCATCTAGTATTAAAAATTCTTACTCTTATTTTTGTGAATTCAAGACAACTAATCTTTGTATTCCATTATTATGTTAATCAATAATGATTTTTTAATTAAATTAGTCCCCATATCAAAGGATTCCACCAACCCAAAATGGAGTAAATTCAAGTTTAATAATATAACTCATTTGTTTGTTTATTGAATAATGACTCATTTATTCAAAAATACGTAAATTTAAATAGGCAATTGACATCCATATTAAGCTACAATAATAGCATAAAAACATTAGCTTAGGCATCATAAAATTGAATTACAAAAAAAAAAAAAAATCTTATAGAATAATAAGATATTATTCATCTTTTAGAGATTTGCACTAAGAAATAACATAAATAATAACTCAAGGTGACTAATCATGTGAGCAGTTTATGTAATCTCTCAAAATAAAATCAAGATGACAATATTCATTTCAATCAAATTATGAATGAAACAAAATTATAAAAGAAAACTTATCACATAATTACATCAAATTCCATAAATAAAATAAAAAGATATGGTAAAGTTCAACTTCAAATGAAGAAAATAAGTACTGTAGAATTTGATCGAATCTCGATTGAAACACCCACAAATCTTTTATTGTTGTGCGTGGGTATTTTATTGGGTGTTGTCCGTATGTATGTTGGTTTTGGGGCATATGCGCATTGGAGTTGAGTATTGTGCAAATGTGTGCGTGGGTATGCTGATTTTTGTATTGTTTTTGGCGGGTGTATAAATGTATGTGTATATGGGTGTTCTGGGTGTTGTAGTCGTTTTCTGTGTATATAGTACTGTATGTGTATCGCGTTTAATGCATGCATTAGATGTGTGTATTAGTAGTATCTTGTTTGGTTCACTTTTTCATGTCATGTATAACTAATGCTATACACTCATGTGTTTTGTGTGTGTGCAGACGTGTGGTATAGGGTGAAAAAAGGTGGGGTGAGTGGGGGGGAATGGAAGTGGGGGTGAGGGTGAGGGTAATGGGTTAGTGTTAGGTTGTTTTTTTTAATATAATAAGAATATAATATAATATAATAAGAATATTATTTATTAAACTAATATAAAAAATAAAACATATTTTTTTTTTGTTATTTTCAAATCTTTTAAAATAAACTTACTAAAATATATAAAATTAAAATATCTAAAAAAAACGTAAAATCTTATGTTCGATAAAAAATTACGTGTCTACAATTATGCATTTGTATATATGGTAAGCGAGATTGGGAGAGGAAGGAGAGAGGTGAATTGTAAATGTATATCCGTTAGATAATTGTATATTACACATATGTATTTGTATATTCTAGCGAATTATACATATACAAACGTGACTAATTATACAAACTCGAAGTCAACCCACGTAATTAATGTATAATGTTAGTCGCGAATGATAATTATAGCAAACTATAGCTATGATGAGTAATTAAATAGTATAAGTTTGCTTAATCGCGTAATATTCCCATGTTTATTTGTGATATATTTCACCGATAGACTTTTAAGAATTAATTATAATATAATTAAAAATAAATAATAAAAATAAACATGATAAATATAAAATATAAATGAAACCCATAAAATATTTTCATGACCCCATCTTAGGAAGAATCTTAAAAAAGTAAGTTTACAATTGAAATTTTAAATAGATTCCACATTTTTTTTCATTGGATGAAGAAGAGGGAGCATATAGCAAGTTTTTTTCCATTTTTTAATTGGATGTAGCAGTTTTTTTTTTTATATAAATAAAGAGCATATAGAAGAGGCAGCCAAGGGGAATAAGCAGGCAACACAAGCAAATATGTTGACGGTCTACTGCTAAAATCAATTTTCTAGTGTCAATACACAAGATGAGAACTTGGAGATTAAATAAGTCGCTTGAACACAATCTAGCTCAAACATGAAATGATGTTGATCATTGTAATAGTTATCCTGGATTATAGGCTTAAACAGAGTTCCTGCCAATGGTTTGTAGTGCAGACAAGGACGTTTTGAACCTTCATTTATAAACAAGAGAAAGCATAAAAAGAAAAACATCAACACAACCAAATAAATCACATATGAAGAAAACATGACATAAAACCTATGCAGAAAATTCAGTTATTCCAGAACCGTCTAACGTTCAACCATATGGATTGATATTAATTTTTCCCGAGCTTGTAGCTTCATAGATACCATGAAGCTTCCGATTTCTGTAGTTGAACAAAAACAACGGTAGACCTGGATCTATGTTCTTCACATATGAAAAATGTAGAGCAGACAAACCTACGCAAAAAAAGGAAAGTAGAACAAAATTCAACTCACATATAATAGACAAAAGGACATCTAAAACTATTTAGTAAATTATATATATATATATATATGCCTTAGCAACGAAATAACTAACCAAATAGCTGATTTAGTATACACTCATTCATAGTGTACATTTTCTAGCCAAAGATTACGCCGCCAAGTTGTTATTGTCCTACGTCTTAGGTGCTAGGTCTCTGTGATACCTGATGACATAATTTGCTCATTGATTGCATTTCTTATGAATTACGCCTTTTGAGAATTGCAATTGTTATTGATATGGATTTAACATGTTAACTGGTTCATTATCATATTCATTAGAATGTTTGAAAAATGTGGATCAATTGAATTTTGTTGAAAATTTGTTATATGGACAAGTCCCAAAAGTGATGTGTTTACTAAGAAATAGTGAATTTTACTTCTGTCTTATAATTGTTTTACAAAAGTAGGGCCATTATGAATGGAATTGATGAAAAATGAAGTTCTTAATGTTGAAAAAATTGCATTATTGGTCTTCCTAATAAGAGATCTATATTGAAGTGTGTAATATTAAGGATGCAAATTAGAAATAAAGGGCGAGAAATTTATTGGTATAAGACATGAGAGGGGAGAGAATCGAGGAGTGAATGAAATGAAGAATGAGTTAGTGTCTATTTATTTGTATCATAGACTTGGTTCTAGAAAAATCTTATAATTTATAGTTTCTAGAATAATCATTTAGCTTATGGAGGAAATTTAGCCACTTGAAAAAATATTTTGACAAATTTAAAAATAGAATTTATAGAATTATAAATTGAAATATATATGAAGTGACAATGTTATCCTTGATCGTTCTCAACCTCATATTTCTATATAATAGAAAAATATCAAATTTTGGCCCGACAACTTTAAATTTAAATCAAACTTACATGAGTTCACTATTAAGATTAATATGTTTGAAATCAAATAAAAGTAAAAATTTGATTATATATTTTAATGAAGAACAACTCTTTTATAATCTAGTAAACATTTTTAGTTTACTTTAAATGAAAATATACCATCCTATTCATTTTACTTGTAAAGTTATTTTTTAACATCTTTTAAAACATATTTTTTTAATATTGAAACTAATTTTATTTATTGTTTAATTTCAATCTAATATATATTATTAATTTATCACACTTATTTCTTTTCAGGTATATTAATTAGAGACAGAATAAAAGTGAAAGTAATTAATTATTTTTTTAAATAATGAATTTTTATATTAAAGTGGGCATTTTTATTAAGTATAATGAATAGAAAATATTAAAAATTAAATTAAAGTAATAGTAAAATAGAGTAATGAGTAGATATCACAATAACTTATAAAAGAGTGAAGTAAAAACAAAATGAGTTAATAGTAACAACAATAACTAAAGATATTTCTAGAACTATTTAGTTTTCTTGTCATCATTCTTGGTAGATTTTTGTTTGCGTGAAGTTACATTTTTATCCTTGATCATCGTTCACTTCATATATAGAAAGATGTTTCTTAAATTATTTATTTTTCTTACTATCTTTCTTAATAGATTTTTGTTATAATGAAATTACATTTTTATTCTTGGTTGTCTTAAATGCAAATATATCATCCTATTCATTTTTATTTGCAAAATTACTTTTTAACATATTTTTCTTTAATTTCAATTTAATATATATTATTAATTTTTATCACACTTGTTTCTTTTCAAGTATATTAATTAGCAGAGCCAAAATAAAGGTGAAAACAATTAATTCATAATGAATTTTTATATTAAAGTAGACATTTTTATAAGCATAATTAATAGAAAAATTATTAAGAATTAAATTAATGTAACAGTAAAATAGAGTAATTAATATATATTACAATAATGCACAAAAGAAAAGAAAGTGAAGTAATAACAAAATAAGTTAATGGTAACAACCATAACAAAAGATGTTTCTAGAACTATTTAATTTTCTTGATATCATTTTGGGTAGATTTTTGTTAGCGTGAAATTACATTTTTACCCTTGATCATAATTCACTTCATACATAGAAAGATGTTTCTAGAATTATTTACTATCTTTCTTAATAGATTTTTGTTAGAATGAAATTACATTTTTACCCTTGGTCGTCCCACCACTTCACTCTTCTATATATACTAGATGGTTCTTGCCCGTGCTAAGCACGGGCCCAACATATTTTATAATTTTACTTGTGGGTTTGATCTACCTATGAAATATATTCAGGATCCAACATAGCAAAAAATATTGTTAAATAATCGTAATTTCAAAAAACACAATGTCCATCATTTAGTAACGGATCACATTTCTTAGCTTGCACGATAAAATAATCCACATCGAATAAGATACAAGCGAGATCCACTATCATTTTCTTTCAAGTTTCGGTTCAATATTAAGTTGGTCAAACATTTACAATTTAGCATCCATATTCAAAGCTTATCAATATACATAATACGAAGGCAATCGATTATTATTACATAGATATTGAATGGACTATAGAAAATCTACTTGTAAAGAACACTTTGACGCTATTCTTTAAGAATTAACAATTTATTTTATGCTACATAATCAAGACTACTTCAAAAGCAAGTTTTATTACCATCTCAATTAAATATTAAGAAATATTTGAGCAAATAATGAAGAGGAAGTGATTGTACTCTAGATGTGTGATTAACTTTTGAAACAATAGCTTCTCCAAACAAACCTTGAACAACTACTTTTGTCTTCCTTTGCTCAAGTTGAAGCTCATCATAGAAGACCTTATTTGTTTTCTCATGATTTTCAAAGTGAATGAAAATTTTCATGTTTTAGACTTTCTCGCTCAAAGATCGAAATAAATGCTATAAAAATTAATGCAACATTAACAACCTTCACAATATCATTTTCAATGAAAATACAATTAAGTCTCACCTTCAACT
>JAJOOH010021912.1:0-29923 GCA_029582605.1 Solanum gracilifrons | reverse complement strand
ACACTTAGCTAAAAAGAAATAAAAATCTTTTGATATGATTTTCAAATATTTATAAAATATACTAATTAGACACATAATTATATAATAATTAACTTAATTATAAACTAGTTAACTCGAAATATAATTTATTAATTAATTTAAACCAAATAGCCAAATATTTTTAAAAAAAATCGTTTTGAGGCAATTTTCGAACATTCATAAAATATACTAATTAGACACATAACTATATAAAATATCATATTTATTATTTTGAAATTTATAAAAATGACAAAACTACTTAAAATGACTTGAAAATTATTTTGAATCTTATAAAGCCAATTATTTCAAATCGTTTAGAATTTAGGAAACTCGATGATTAATTTATGTTGGGAAGGGTCAAAATTGGGTGTCAACAACTACGATTAACATTATAACCAATTGACGTTAAAATTTTAACCGGTGCGAATTCGGCCAAACGCTCGACAAGATGAAATTATATAAATTAATTAATGAGCTTCTTGATCTTAACAGAAATAAAATAACTAACTTAGTTATGAACTAATTGATAAGAAAATATAACCCTCACTTTAAACTAAACTAATTTTAATAGAAATTTAAAATAAAATCTTTTTGAGATGATTTTCAAATATTTATGAAATATACCAATTATATCTATAAAACTATACGAAATATATTTACTATTTATAAGTCACGTAAGTCGACTATGATCACTTAAAATGACTTTGAAAAATATTTGAATTTTATAAAACTAATTACTCTAAATCGTTTGGGAATTTAGAAGCTCGTGTATTAATTCTTCTCGGGAGGGTCAAAATTGGGTGTCAACAGATATTATCTTTAGCTCAAATATAAGTTTTAAAAAAAACTTAAAATAAAAACAGTGAAATATACACTCTAGCTGGATTCGAACCCAAGTTCACTGTAGCTGGATTCGAACCCAAGTCCCGCAGGTGGATCCTCTCGCTTGTACCAACAACACAATGACACTATTGTGTTTTTCATGGGTGCACTATTAATTATATCCTAATTTCTGGCAGTTTCTCCAGATAGATATACAGATACATACATGATTTTTTTCGAAGTTAACAGGTGCACGTGCAGGAAAAGAATCAATGACTATATTTGGGGAATAAACATATGCTAACTCTATGCCAACAACCACGATAATATAGAGGAGTCATCATTTAATTAGTAGAACTATAATTATTTTTTTTGTTTTTGCAAGTTTACTCTCTTTATGCAAGTCCCACTGGGCGTGCCAGAATTTGTAGACAGTAAAATTCTCTTCAAGAAAACAATAATCAATAACGGAAAATTATTGCAACAATCGTATTTATTAATTTCAACGTGCGAATGTTACAATCTCTATGATTCCCCTGAATTCGCCTTTTCACATATATATTCAAGGGATCTTGAGCTTGATCTTGAATTTGTCTTGAACTTGAACTTGATCTTGAATTTGACTTGAACTTGATCTTGGATTCAAGAGCTTTAAAGCTTATTCTTTAATCTTCAATGAACTTGAACTTGAAATTTATCTTGATCTTGACTTCTAGTTGAATTCAAGGGCTTCGAGCTTGATCTTGAATCCGGTGGTCTTAGTCTTGATTGTTCTTGATCCTGATCTTTCTTGAACTTGAACGTTTTAATTCTTGAATTCTTGAACTTGTAGCTTGTAGAGAAATTTGCGACTTTTGATCCCCGAGCTTTCTTTAGCTTCTTGTTAGAATACTTGATCCCTTTTCTGAATTATGAGGACCTCTAAAATAGAGGAGTTGTGATTAGAACATGATTCCGTTCAACCAATCCGATTTAAGTGACATGACATATGGACTTTATGAAGCGAGCTTTAATTAAATACATATTTATTGAATTTAAATAATTAACTCAATTATATTAATCCATAATATTTATTTGAACTAATATCTTCATGAATTTAATATAACCCGAATCATTTAATAAATTTATATTTAATAAATTTTAAATGATTACAATTAGATAATCACATTTGAAACTTAATAACTTTAGATATTCATGTTTAAATGTGTGGCCTTGTGAAAGCCACGTATTAAATGTTTTCATATTCTAAATAAATTTAAATTTAAAATATAAGTTTCACATATCATAAAGAATTAAAATAATAAACTCACAAGTAATATACTACTAACAATATAGACAAGAGATATATATAGAGAATAAAAAGTGGAGAACATCTTATTCAAATGTCTTCAAGTTTATCTTTCAATTGTGAATGACGACCCTATTTATAAGTTGACTAATCAATTCAAAAGTCACATTGTCAAATGTTCAAATTGATAAATACATTCTTATTCAAACATTAAGGTAGTGACGTAGCTACCCTTATGTCAGGATGTCCAAGTTGGAAAATTATACCATATATACAAGTAAAATAATAAACAAACTGGCTAAATAACACATTTTGGACACCCTTGACACATGTAACGACTGGGTTCCATCGTTATAGAAAAGCCAACGGGGAAAATTTTTGGGTCGGAAAACTTTTTCATAGTAACTTGAGATTTCTCAACCTAGTCCAGATTTGGACGAAATCGGAGTCTATAAGGTCTAGGGAAATCTGGTAGCAATTGGGTGATCTAATTATGAATTTGATCACATGAGTATATAAATAGGTCGTTAAGGAACCCGTGAGACTTTACGAAATTGAATTCGGGTGAGTAGAACTTCCGAAATTGATCTTAGCGTGAACGGGTAGTTTCTGAGCGTCGTTGGTTGAAGGTGTGTTGTGAAATGGGGATTTTGAAATTATTATTTTGCTCACTGTTTCGTGCAAGCCGCTGAGGCGGAATTTTTCCCGCTAGGGTGGGGCGGCTGTGGTGGGTCCGACGCGACTTAAGTCGAAAATAAACCCCAAAACGTCTTTATTCTGCACTTTTCGACTTTGAGAGTAAGGAGACAAACCCCAGACGATTTTTGACAGTTTTCCACTATCTTTAAGGCTAAAGGTAAGGTTTTAACTTCCCGAATCCATTTTTTGATCCGTAGATCGTAATCTAATGGGTAGATATCGATGGGGGAGGGTTTTGATCTAGAAATTATGGTGGAAAAAGCCTAATTTGGATAGTGGGATCATGGGTATGATCTAGGGTTGTTAGAATTGTTAGTAATCCAGGTAATTAGTGATTGTTTATTGATTCTCATATTATATTGATTGTTTGTAGACCAAGAACAAGCGAAACGAATCCGAAAAGGGAAGAATTAAGTTTCTTAGGATTTCAAGCTTGTTTCGAGGTAGGTGATGATTGTGATTCTATGATTGTGTGATGTATGTTTGTTCTTGCTTCATTGTGATACATGTATGTATGTGAATGTTGCATTATTGATCACATTAATTGTAAATGAGGGTATATGAATGATGATTGCCATGAATCATGACTTGATTGTATGATTATGAGATTGTGATTGTGGCCTGTTGAATGGATCGGGTGTTGCGTTCCGACACACTAATTTGGATCAGTTGCCACGTTCCGTCATAATCATTGGATCGAGTACCACGTTCTGGTATGCTAACTGTTTGGGTTTGGGTTCCATGAAAGGACCAATGTGTTAATTGTGTATGTTGAGAAATGTGAAATTATACGTTGTTCTTAAATGATGATGATGATATTGTATATGTTTGATAGATGCATGTGATTATATTGTTGTAATGGCTTATGTATGTTGCACTTAGTGGAATAGCCGCGTGATCCTACCAATACACTGTGTTTGTGTATTGATACTACACTTGTTCTTTCTTTGTTGAGTGCAGGGCATCTTCAGGCGGCTATTGACATACCTCGCTTAGAAGATTAGTGATCACTTTCGAATTCAAGGGTGAGTCAGTTCTTCCGGGCTGTCATGAGTTCTCTTTCTGTATATTTCCACATTTCAGACTTAGACTTTCTAGTTAGTTATTAGTTCATTAGTTGAGGTTGTATCCCTTCTTGGTTAGACTTGTTGAACTTTAGATGTTTTGGTACATTAACTTTCAGGTTCTAGGTGTATTTTCCGCATTGTTTAGTTGTTAGATCTTTTGGAAGTTTATGGGAACTTCAGTCTTTAGCTATTTAACTTGCTTCCGTAACTTAAATGCTTTAGTTTTTGGTTTAGTTGCTTGGTTTGGGTTGTAGTAGTGGTTCTCCCACCGGAGGGTTAGTGTGGGTGCCAATCACGATGGTCTGGATCGTGACAACATAACAATATGATGTAACCTAGTGATTTCAATCGCCTTGAAAGAGTAAAGACACACAAACTTAAAGTGTTCATGTGTTTGAATCTCACTAATAGCAAGAAAAAATTCACTTTCTAAGAAGAGCAAGTTCGCTTTAACACTTAGACACTCTTCGTGAAATTTCTGGTTCCGCCACTGTATTAAGGAAATAGACAATTCACTAATTCAATAAATTTATAACCTAGACCAGTTAAAGCAAAAGTTACTATGGGTAAAAAATGTCCTTAAACTATGTGAAAGGAACAAAAATGCCCCTCCCGTTTATAGTTTGGCTCAAGAATGTCTTTACCGTCAATACTTTGGTTCAAAAATGCCCTTAAACTATGCGAAAGGAACAAAAATGCCCTCCGTTTGTAGTTTGGTGTAAAAATGCTCTTGCCGTCAATACTTTGATCCAAAAATGCCCTTATTGTTATTTAATTGGTCAAAAATGCTCATTTTCTAAATAAATATATTATTATTTTCTTTTTGACACTTCTTTTTCAATTAATGTTTATTTTTTAAATTAGCAAATGTTTATCTTACTTCAATTTATAAAAAAATAAAAAATAAAAATATTTCTTATTTTATTATCATTATTTTTTATCGTTATATAAATATAAATTTATGGTGGATATACTATGATCTTATATATATGACATATATTATTTGTCGAAAGGGTACATGAAGTTATTCTATTTTAATTGATAAAATGAGATTAAGAAGAAAAATAAATATTTCCTACATTTTTATTTGTTATAGTAATTTTAGAAGAAAGAAAACAAGAATAATGTTCTTTAATAATATTTTAATTAGGAAGAAGATGTGTTTAAAGAGAAAAAAATAATATATTTATTTGAAAAAGGGAATTTTTGACCCATTTTGTAACTATATGAGCATTTATGGACCAAAATATTGACTGCAATGACATTTTTGAGCCAATGTATTGACGATAAAGACATTTTTTTAGCCAAACTATAAACGGAGGGATTTTTTCTTCCTTTCACATAGTTTAAAGGCATTTTGATGCTTTTCCCTATTTATTATGCGTTGTGATTAACGGAGTCAAGTTCACTTGATCTTAATAATTTTAGTTCAAATTTTATATTTATTTTAATTTTTTTTATTAAATATATATAAATTGTATAGATTAAAAAAATCATAATAACTTAATAGACTAAAAATTCTGAATCCATTAAGTTCTAAGTTATAATTTTGGTGATTAATATTATTTACTTTAAAAAATAACTAATATTAAAAGGTATAATCTATCTTTTTTTAAAATTGATTTTATTTTAATTTTGTAATTTAACAAATATTTTAGGAAGAATATTTTGACTCATATTAACAACTAACAAGTAATATAACAGGGAGAGAGTATAAGGTAATGAAATTTGCACGTTTATTTCTTAATTCATTTTATTACAACAACTCATTTTTACTTTACAATGTGAACATACACATACTTGTAAAAAGAGTAATGTTTACTCTAATCCATCTTATTGGGGAATATATTTTATTCTAACTTAGATGCTCTTTTCATTTTTCATAATCAATAGTTTAATTAAGATACAAAAGCAAGCTTGTCTTTGTTCTTTCTTTAGAATAATTAAAAAAAAATAGAAGCGCATAGTTAAGAAATCACGTGGTAATCTTTCAATATAATACTTAGGAAAAATATATAAATTGCTTCTAGACTTGTTTGATCGAACAGAATAAACATCACTTTAAAAAAAACCAAAACTTAAGTTAGTAATAGTTTCCAATTTTAAAGTTAAAAACGTAGTTCTTTTAATATAGTTCAATTGTCAAAAGTCATCATGTAAATATGGACAATTGTTGTATCGTATATCTTGTATTCTTTTTTAATAGACGTGAGAAAAGTTAAAATGACAATTAAAATAAAATAGAAGGAATATCTTAAATAATTAATGTTATTCTTTATTTTTATCCCTATCTAAGAGTTTCCAATCTTTTTACTCTTTTGATGACTCGTACACACAACTTCAACGCCTTAAGGTTGGAGATGAAGGGTGTTTACCACTCAAATAATTTTAATTCTCATCGTAGTAGAACAATTCAATTAGATAATCAAGATCAATGAGCTGGAATCAAGGTATCTCAAGTTTAAATATAATTGAATTAATATATGAATTCTAACATGGGATCCATGCCTAATTAGAATTTAAATTATCAAAATCACATAAATAGCATTTGATACTCTTAAAACAGTGAAAAGGATTAATTTGCTCCTTTTTTTTATTAACTTATAGAAATAAGACAATTACACTCTCCTTTGGATTTTGATCATAATAAAAGTCCTTATTTTTTAGTAGCTCACTTATACTCTTAAAATTAATGGATCTCTGTGTGTAATAATTAAAAGGCATTAAAGGCAATTTTTGTCATTTTTCACCAACGAATTATTTCATTTTGCATAGTTTTAAAAAAATTTAGTACTTTGACCTTTTTAATTACTTGTGAATTAAAGTACTTTAGTTTTGAAAGTTATAAATGGATTATTTGAGTAACGGCCGTGACTTTTTTGGGACCACAATTAAACGGATGGGCATAGTTATCCTATTTTCCATAGTTAAGGCAAAATTAAATTTATTATTTTTATTGTAAAATATAAGCAATATACTACCAACAATATAGACAAGAAATATGAAGAGAAGAATGTAGAGATCGTCTTATTTAAATGTCTTTAATTAATTTTCTCTTACAATTGTGAATGACAATCCTATTTATAAATTGAGAAATCATCCAAAAGTCACTACGATAAATGCCCAAATTAATGGATACATTTTTATCCAAAATGGTTCATAGAACTTAGGAAATATACATACATGAATGTAAGTAGTTCATGTATTAACTAAATGGACAATCTTCTCATTCAATGGATTACAACAATTTCCCCCTTAAAGTATTTTAGCACTAACTCTATGATCTATAGTTTTCGTTTTTAACAGTAACTAGGAAATTATGTAACAATAGAGAACAATACAATCTATTCAAATATCATATTTTATTAAAATAATACAATACAATATAATATAACATGAAATAATAAATAACAACCATCCAAAAGTGTTAAAGTATTTTAGCACTAACTATATGCTCTATCATTTTTTTTTTGAATGATAACTAGGAGAATCAAGTAGATTTTAAAGATAATAAAGGGCAAAGCCCGTTCTTTTTCCACAATTAACTCTAGTATATAATGTGCATGAATTCCTTCCAAAAATATCATATACTTCTTCAATCTTTAGTTTTCTAGTCTTTTTTTTCTGCCATCTACTCTAAAGTTAATGGCTTCTTTTCAATCTACTCTCTCACCCCTCTTCTCTACACCACCAGCAACTTCTTTACAAATAGCTCCTACTACTAGGTGAGTTTTATTTGAAACAAAGTTTATATTTTTGTGTATATCACCCTTGTATACTTACTGTATATTATGTATATCCATATAATATGTCAGAGACGGTGTGAGCATTTTTAATTGTAATTGGAAAAATTCATTTATATTATTGTTTGATGTGATCTCAGTAGTGATGAGGAGTCTGCTTATACTGACTGGGACAATCTTGGATTCCAATTGATGCAAACTGATTATATGTACGTGACAAAATGCTCTGATGATGGAATATTTAGACAAGGACAACTTAATCGTTATGGCAATATCCAATTGAGCCCATCTGCTGGTGTCTTGAACTATGGACAGGTAAAAATAAAATAAAAATTAGGGCCACAAATCACAATCTAACATATACTAAAAATCGTTCAAAAAATATCTTATTTTTTTGTTTAAACAGGGATTGTTTGAAGGTACAAAAGCGTACAGAAGAGAGGATGGACGAGTATTTCTATTTCGTCCCGAACAGAACGCGATAAGAATGCAAATTGGTGCGGAGAGAATGTGCATGCCATCTCCTTCGACTGATCAATTTGTTGAGGCTGTTAAGCAAACGGCTCTGGCTAACAAGCGTTGGGTAATTAATTATTTTTCGTTAAATTTATAACCAATCGCCTCAATTCTAAACAAGCTTGTTACTTTAAAATTAAATTGAGGGATTGTTATTAAATGTGCAGATTCCTCCTTTTGGAAAAGGGGCACTATACATTAGGCCTCTTTTAATAGGCAGTGGTCCTATTTTGGGTTTTGCTCCAGCACCTGAGTACACTTTTCTTGTCTATGCCTGCCCTGTGGGGAATTATTTCAAGGTTAGTTTTAAATTAAAAATTAGTAGCTTTTTAATTTTGTCTGGTTCCATTCACACTTCTTTATTTTTACTTTAAAGAATGACTGAAAAAATAAATAAAATAAAAATTAGAAACTCAAGTAATAATAATCAACGAAAGTTAAAAGAAAAAATTATGGGTGAAAAAAATCAGACAGACCATTGAACTTTGCTAGAAGGATTAATTATATATACTCCTACATGAATTTTTTAAGAATAATTTTAAATTAATTTCATTAGATGAAAAGGGTATATGTGCGCCACTTTTGCAACAATAAGATATATATGAACCACTTTTTCAATGAAGAGTATATCAATGATAAATGGCAAAGTTGAAAGGAATATCAGGGTTTTTTCTCTTTTTTTTTTTTTTACTATCATTGTATATGCTAATTATTGCAATTGCAGCAAGGGACAGCGCCACTGAACTTATACGTTGAAGAGGACGTGCATCGTGCCTCACGTGGTGGAGCTGGCGGAGTCAAAAGCATTACTAACTATGCTCCGGTAATTAAATACATACATACTTACTAAATTATAGTATATGGTTTTATTAAAATTCATGCGAATAATTAGGTACTGAATTTTTTTTAATGTAGGTTTTAAAAGCTATGAAGAATGCAAAAGCAAATGGATATTCAGATGTACTATATGTTGATGCAGTAAATAAGAAATATATTGAAGAAGTGTCTTCTTGCAATATTTTCCTTGTAAAAGGAAATGTACTTTCAACTCCAATAGCCAAAGGAACTATTCTTGAAGGAATAACAAGAAAAAGCATCATAGACATTGCACTTGATCTTGGATATACGGTACACAAAAAAAAAACAACAAAACAAGGCCTCTATGCTCAGTCGAATAAGAAAGTTTGGCTTGATTTGACTAATAAGCATTTTGATTTAGGATTTTTATTTTTTGCCAAATTAATACAGGTTGAGGAACGTTTAATTGAAGTTGATGAATTGTTTAGTGCTGATGAAGTTTTCTGTACGGGAACTGCAGTTGGTGTTGCTTCTGTTGGAAGTATCACATATAAAGGCCAAAGGTAAATTACAATATTCAAACAAAAAAAATAAATTACATTTTAATATACAAATTTAATTAATCAATGCTATAAGTTCTTTCAAAATATTTTAAAGATAAATTACAGAAATTTCACTAGTTTATGAGGTAATTACTTAATTTGATGCTAATTTGCAATATTATGAATATTATCCGATTTTTGGACTTCGGATACATGTATCTGGCACGCCTAGATACATGTATCCCGTATATATGGTGTCAAAATTAGGTGTCATTTGATCTAGATACATTGTATCCAAGTGGATCACATGTATATGATCCTCTCGCTTGCATCTCTCCTATCTCGCTCACATCTCTACTCTCTTGCTCGACTCTCTCCCTATATCTGATATCCCAAATACATGTATGTAATATCTCAGATATATGTATCTAGTGTGATTCGCATGTATCTTGGGATTATTCACTGGGGATCTCACTCGCCTCTCTCCTATCTCACCCCCTGTATCTTTCTCTTGCACGCCTCTCTCCTTATTGAGTGTATCTGGTAGCAAAAATACAAATATCTAGGTTTTTCTTACTTGAAATCTAGTATGAATTATTAATTAGTGAGACAATTTGTAATTATTTCAAACTATTGAAAAAATAAGTAAATATGATTATAATTTATTGTCTAATGTAGTTTATCTGTATTTGGGTTAATCAAATATAAAGATATATTTGGTGTTATTTAATTTTACTTAATAGCCACTTCTTTTCCATTCCTTCTCAGTTCTCAATAAGTAATTTTTGTAAGTATTTAAATTTTGTGGTGCAGGATTGAATATAAAATAAGCTCAGATCAGTTGTGCAAGCAATTTTATTCAAGATTAGTAGGGATACAAAGAGGTGTTATCAAGGATGAAAGGAATTGGATCGTGGAGATTGAATGATTTTAAAGTAATCTTTTTGCTATTATATATATTAATGCATGAGCAAGTTGTATGTAATAATACTATATATATATATATATATAGACACTAGTAATCATTGATGATATATGAAATTTTATGAGCTCTTGTGACAATAATATAAGTAAACTGTTGGTTGTTTATATAACCTATCATTATCTGCGTCAAATTTATTGTTTAAGTTTATCTCATTCCAATATTATATGAGCTATTTTTATTTTTCAAAACTCAATTATATCTTCTATTGATCTTGAATATAATCTTAAAATGTCGTTTAAATAGATGCAAAATGTCAATAAGATGATAATATTGATGCCTTTAATTAGTTGCACTGCTAAGAGAAAAAAGTTGTAGCTCATGATCCTCAACTCACATTCACATGCCTAAATTATATTTGTCGACAATGGTCACATTCACATGCTTAAATTATGTTTGTCGATGGATGGGAGCCCAAAATATTAGCACCGAGTTGTAGGGTTGAAGTACTTATATATTTATTTTTGTGATCACCATTTAAAATGTATTCATAGCACATAAACTTTTTTGATATATTTATCTATTTTGAAATAATTTTAGATATGCTATGTCAAAATTTGACCTAAATTTAAATCATATATAACTTTAGATACCACATATCTAAAATTGTTTTGGAATGGACACTGGAAATCTGTAAATCTGTAGATTGCTTTTTTTCTTATAAAATATGTACAAATTAAATAATGATATCTAAAAAGATAATTATAAATGTTTTACGACTATAGTATGTTGTGGTCCTTACTCACGTTAATAAGCCCAAATTGTAATCTTCCGAGTTAAATAGAACCAATGGGTTGATACTTCTTTGGACCACCAAATGTCCAAGCCTACAAATTAAATTACTTGCACATCACATAGACCATGCATATTGAACAAGCTTGGTGAGAATATTACACTTAAATAGAGAAGATTAGTTCACATTAATAGCATCCCATACTTAAAAATATTGTTAATGACTTTTATAACATCAAAGTGAAGCTACTACTCTCTCCATTTCATATTATCTCTCACATTTTCTTTTTACACACTTTTTAGAGAAATTACAAAAAAAGAAGTATATATATGTACCTTATTCATCAATATCAAAAACTTCCTATGTTTCATATTACCTCCTTATATCAAAACTTTCATTTTGCTTAATCAATTAAAAAAAATTAAAATAGTATCAGTCTAATTTTTATTTATTTTTAATATTAAATCATTACATTAAATAATAATAATCAAATTTAAAATTACAAAATATAATTAATAAGATTAATTTAGTAAAATACACCTCTAATAAAAAGTTTCTTAAAAATATATCATATCAATATGACCCAAATAATATAAAATAGAAGGATGTCTCAAAATAATAAACTCACGTTAATGAAGTATTTAGATCAGGTAAGCAAAAGTCACTTCTATTAATGCATTAGCCATTATGCATATCTAGTTCCCTCTTTTGACTATGTGTACAGGGATAAGGCTAACAATAACTTTTTTGTACTATTCAAATTTACAATTACAATATAATTTTCTGGCAAAAGGATTTTTTCTATAATATTATTTATGCATTGTGATTACCAAGAGGCGGAACTACTATAAAGTTTAGCCGATTGAGTCGAATTTAATATTTTTTGTTTAATTTTTATAGCTATCTTAAATAATTTATTAAATATATATAAATTAATATAGTTTAGAAACTCATAATAACTTAATAGAATTGATATATTGAACTCATAAGGTATAAATTATGAGTCTGCCTTTGGTGATTAATGTTGTTTACTTTCAAAAATAATTAATTTTAAAGGGTAATATGAGTTTTCAATTAAAAAAATAATTCAAACTTGATTTTGTAATTTAACAAAAATTTTAGGATGAATATTTTTAATAATATTGACAAGTAATATAGGACAAATTACGTATAATTAAGGTAATGAAAATTACACGTTTTTCACCAGTCCATGAACGTTTGTTTTTTATTCCATTTTATTACAACCACTCTTTTTTTTATTCCATGGGGTAATTTGCAATGTGAACATACACATAATTGAGCGGTTGTACCACATATGAACGTGGTGCAGGCTGCTCATTTCTTTAAGGTTTCGAGTTTGAGTTCTGAGTTTGGAATAATCCTTAATAAAGAGTGCTTTTCTGAATGAGGCCTAATATATGCGGTATAAATTTAAAATAGTCGGACACCAATACAAATATCGAACATGAAAAAAAAAAGAGTGGATGTAATAAAATGTTTGCTCTAGTCCATCTCATTGGGGAATATATTTATTCTAACTTAGATGCTTTCATAATCAAGTTAATTGACTTGAGATATAAAAGCAAGCTGTCTTTGTTCTTTTTCTAGAATAATATGTGGAAATTAGAAACAAGAATGAAAGTGCATTGTTAAGAAATATTCACGTGGTAAACTTTCAATATAATACATATATTTGGGAAATATATTTGAATTAAATTAAAAGCACATAGTTAAGAAATCTGTATCAGTTGCAAGATCTCAGTTGTAAGTCAAAATTCTATTTATATATAAAGAACAATTGGAAAACATATATGCATAACGAAAGTATTTAAAAAATATATTGCTTACATGAATAATAAAATCATATATGTTTAAACGCATGATTAATACTATATATCTTAACAATTTCCACTTAGATGTTTAGCTTTGGCAATTGTTAGTATACTATGCCTTTAATTAACAAGTACTACCACTTTTTCATATTACTTGCCCCATATTAAAAATAGTTGTTTCAATTTATTTGTGTTTATTTATGAAATTAAGAGAATTTTATTATATTTTTTTCTTTATCATTAGTATTAAATAACTATATAAAGTAATAATAGTCAAATTTAGAGTCCTAAAATATCATAAATAAGATGAATTTAGTAAAATACACTTCTAATTAAAGCTTTCTTAAAAAGAAAAATTGTATACAATAGCAAACTATTAATTCAAAATAAATGTTATAACCACAGTTTCATTTAATTCTAATCTGTAGCAAACACTTTGTCATTCGCCTCTCTCCCCAGAAATATCGCTCACCACTCTCCCTGATCTCGCTTGCCACTCTCCCTCGCCTCTCTCACGACTCACTTTATACAAACACAATATATAAATTGTGTTTGTGTTTGTATAAAATGAGAGAAAACTGTATATACAAATATAAATACATATCTCTTCGTTCTATATATTTATAATTATACAGTACAATTCTTCCCCTGCCCATTTCTCTTTTGCATCTCTCTCTTTCTCGCTTTATACAAACACAAATTATACATAATACAATGTATAATTTGTGTTGTATAAAGTGAGCGAGAGATTTGATATACAAATATTTTAATTCGATTCAACTGTATACAAATTCAAATTTTATGCAGATATACAAATACAATCATTGATACATACACATAGAATTTACTTATATACAATCGCTACGCTTTTTATACAAACAAGATGCCTGCCTGCGATTTATACAAATGAGATGCTCCAGAGCAAACACAAATAGCAAAACTGTAGCTATAGAGTGCTAGTATGATTTTTATGTTTGTTAAACATAAAATTAATGAAGCCCAGAAGACCAATAATTAAGTTGGGCTTTATGTCACTAATCATCCCCTACTGAATTGGGCCCGTTATGTGTGGTGCAGCCTGCATTTGACAACTTATAGATCTAAAATAAAGCTCATACTGAGCCGAAAATAGATGACGGTCTTACTTAACAAATGACAAAAATTAGGGTCATTTGCACTTTCGCCTCCTTTTGTTTCCCATCCGGTGTTCGGAGTCCACATTGGAGCTCGACTAATTTCGGATCACGCATTGCAGGGACCATTCGAGGGTAGCGCTCCCAACATGATTTACTCCATACTCAAGGCACGAACCGAAGACCTCTGGTAAAGGGTGAAATAGTCTCACCACTACACCATAACTCATGTTGGTCACTTTGGCCTCCTTTAATTTGCGATGGTCTTCAATTTTTTCTCTTCAAGATAAGTACTCTCTCCGTCTAAAAAAGAATGACCTATTTTCTTTTTTAGTCTGCTTTAAAAAGAATGACTTTTTCCTTTTTTTTGACAACATTTTACTTTCAACTTTCTATGTGACATATTTACGGCCATAAGATTAAAGTCCTACCTTTGACATAACTTCAATTTAGGACCACAAGATTAAAAGTCTTACTTATTTTCTTAAACTCTGTACCAACTTAAAATAAGTCATTCTTTCTTAAAAAAAAAGAGGGAGTAATAATTTAAGCCAATAGTTTTTAATATTAAAATTACTTCTCGTAGCTTAGGTCAATATTTATTTTAGTATATATTTAGCAAAAAAATAACAAAACCCGACCCGACTAACCCGGTTATACCTCTTGGGTTGAAGTTGGTTTCCCCAACCTGCCAGGGCTACATTTTAGTGGCTCAGTTCGGCCTCGTTGGCACCCTGATATAAGGGAAAAAATTAAAAACCATAGATTTGAGAGGCAAAATTAAAAGATCGCTCCAAAATAGGGATAATTCATTTGAAAATTTGATTTTTAATGGATTAAAATGTGTTGAGATAATAAAACTTAGATAAATTTGTGGGGTTATATTTTTAGGTGATAATTTTGACAAATTTACCATAATGTATGTATCCACATCATTCATCAACATAGGATTCCTATCACATCATTATTTAATTTTCCTGTTTGCATTAATCATTATTTGTTCTACTGCAACTAAATTGTTAAAAAAAATAGATGACATATTGACAATATTCATCTATCTTACCTAAGATTTCGATCATGAATAGGTCATTCAGCTTTCTTTAATTTTCTTATGACAACTTAATTCCCATGAATTGACTACTTAATTACTAAGTCATTTATTTCTTTAGCTAACATATAAATTAATGTTGTATGATTACGTGGATATAATTAATTCACACTTGCATCATTTTCCGTAATAATTTGGAGCCCAACATTTCTTATTAATCTTGTTTCATTATTTAAGTACGTACCATGTTATATTCAAATCTTGGATCTGTCTTCGATCACATACATGAAAACAAGAGAGTATTAGTCACATAATTATAGTACGTACTTGTTTTAGAAATTGAAGAGCAAAAAGATAAGTTTCGTGGAGAGGGAGTTGTCTTGATATACAAATGTTTTAATTCGATTCAATTGTATACAAATTCAAATTTTATGCAGATATACAAACACAATCATTGATACATATACATAGAATTTACATATATACAATTATCTAACCAATATACATATACAATCGCTGCGCTTTTTATACAAACAAGATGCGTGCCTGTGATTTATACAAATGAGATGCTCCATAGTAAACGCAAATAAGAAAACTGTAGTTATAGAGTCCTAATATGATTTTTATGTTTGTTAAACCTAAAATTTACTCAACACCAAAGCTTAATGAAGCCCAGAGGACCAATAATTAAGCTGGGCTTTATGTCAGTAATCACCCCCTACTGAATTGGGCCCGTTGCAGCCTGCATTTCACAACTTATAGATCCAAAATAAAGCTTATACTGAGCCGAAAATAGATGACGGTCTTACTTAACAAATGACAAAAATTAGGGTCATTTGCACTTTCGCCTCCCTTTTGTTTCCCACTTAGTGTTCGGAGTCCATATTGGAGCCCGACTAAATTCGAATCACGCATTGCAGGGACCATTCGGGGGTGGCACTTCCAACATGATTTTCTCCATACCCAAGGGACGAATCGAAGACCTCTGGCTAAGGGAGAAACAGTCTCATCACTGCATCATAACTCATGTTGGTCACTTTGGCCTCCTTTAATTTGCGATGGTCTTCAATTTTTTCTCTTCAAGATAAGCACCCTCTCCGTCTAAAAAAGAATGATCTATTTTCTTTTTTAGACTTCTTTAAAAAGAATGACTTTTTCTTTTTTTTGATAACATTTATTTTCAACTTTCTATGTGACATATTTACGGCCATAAGATTAAAGTCCTACCTTTGACATAACTTCAATTTAGGACCACAAGATTAAAAGTCTTATTTATTTTCTTAAACTTTGTACCAAGTTAAAATAAGTCATTCTTTCTTAAAAAAAAAGAGGGAGTAATAATTTAAGCCAATAGTTTTTAATATTAAAATTACTTCTAGTAGCTTAGGTCAATATTTATTTTAGTATATATTTAGCAAAAAAATAACAAAACCCGACCCAACTAACCCAGTTATACCTCTTGGGTTGAAGTTGGTTTCCCCAACCTGCCAGGGCTACGTTTTAGTGGCTCGGTTCGGCCTCGTTGGCTCCCTGATATAAGGGTAAAGATTAAAAACCATTGATTTGAGAGGTAAAGCTTAAAGATCGCTCCAAAATAGGGACAATTCATTTGAAAATTTAATTTTTAATGGATTAAAATGCGTTGAGATAATAAAACTTAGATAAATTTGTGGGGTTATATTTTTAGGTGATAATTTTGACAAATTTACCATAATGTATGTATCCACATCATTCATCAACGTAGGATTCCTATCACATCATTATTTAATTTTCTGTTTGCATTAATCATTATTTGCTCTACTGCAACTAAATTGTTAAAAAAATAGATGACATATTGACAATATTCATCTATCTTTACCTAAGATTTCGATCATGAGTAGGTCATTCAAACTTTCTTTAATTTTTTTGACAACTTAATTCCCATGAATTGACCACTTAATTACTAAGTCATTTCTTTCTTTAGCTAACATATAAATTAATGTTGTATGATTACGTGGATATAATTAATTAACACTTGCATCATTTTCCATAATAATTTGGAGCCCAATATTTCTTATTAATCTTGTTTCATCATTTAAGTACGTGTGCCTTGTTATATTCAAATCTTGGATCTGTCTTCGATCACATAAATGAAAACAAGAGAGTATTAGTCACATAATTATAGTACGTACTTGTTATAGAAAATGAAGAGCAAGAAGATAAGTTTCGTACGTGGAGAGGGAGTTGTCTTGATGTGTACACAATTTCATTAACTAAGGGCTCGTTTGGCCATGCGATATAGTATCATGATATGGAATCATGATATGGTATCATGATATGGAATCATGAGATGAAATTGAAGTTTTGTTTGGACATGCGATATGGAATTTTTGTGTTGTATATTTTCTCATAAACATATATAAGAATCATAAGTTGTAAAACTATTAAAATAGCCTCAATTGTTTATTCAATCTTATCATATAAACAAAAAATTATAAAATCGCATAATAAATTATTACAAAGCTTTTTGTTCTCCACTTAGGTAATTGTTTCATCTAACTTTAATTTAATAAAAAAAAATTGAATATAAATTGTAGTGTACTAGTCTTTAATATAATCCTCCCATATAGTACGGACAATTTCCTCACGTTGAACTTGCATTTCTCGATCATGTGACCGAGAAGACGAACCAACATTGTTACTTTGAGCCATTTGTTGGTCACTATCATCCGCAACTATATTTTCATGCTCATAGACCATAAATATTTCTTCACTTTAACAATCGGTTGGTGTGAGTTAAGTGACTATATGTTGGTGAGAATAATAAATTTTATGTCAGTGAGAATAATAAATTTTAAAAAGTAATGATGTTATTATAAATTTATTTACATATGAAATAAATGGTTAGTAGATATAAATGTGGAGTTGTTTTAACAAAATATAAACTCATGGATCAATTTTTGTATTAAAATATCTCAAATCATGATATGGAATTACCATATAATTTCATATCATGGTTTTTGGAGAATATGAAATCACATCTCATGATATGGAATCATGAGATGGAATCAACGTAAAATCACATGTCCAAACGCTGATTCCATCTCATGATACCATATCGTGATATGGTATCGCATGGCCAAACGCCTACCAAGTCAAATCGTAGACATACTATACTCAATCCAAGTGGGTACCAGCAAGACTTGATAACTACTTGTGTTAGAAAAGTCAGCCCAATGGTCTTCTTGTCTCAACTATAATTTCTGTCTCATTTAATGTAATTCTTATCCTTCTATTTCTGTTGAAAACGTTTGTTGTACTATGTTACAACTGACTTTGCCTTCATTCAATCAAAATTTCTGTTCTACATTTACATGTTACATTTATTTGAATGGCTCCTACTTAAAACTCACTGGCTTTCTTATCTGTTAGACGTCCATTGGTCACTTCGAAATAACTTTAGATATACAGGTAAAAGAAACTACATTCAATTATATATGTATGGAAAATAGTTAATATGTGTTGATATTCGTACAAATATGTTTGAACTTTCATTAGTATAAAATTTCAAACACAACATATCTGAAGTCATTTTAAAGTGGGAGACGTGTAATAATTTTTTATGAGTTAGGTGATAATCCCAATGTCAGATATCTGTACATTTCGATCATCCTATCCAAAGTTAGCATAGACAAAAATGGGTTGAGTCAAGAGATCACAATGAGTCATAATAAGCAAATATAAGAACCAAACCAACTTGCCCATTATTTTACAATTCCAAATTACTTATATTCCATGACCCCACTAATATAAGAGACTTATAAAATAATGATTTGAATGTATTATTAATTGTTACACATCAACACCAAATGAGCAGTATATATCAAAAATACATTTTCATGAATTAAAACATTTTGTAAAGGTTGAATGTTTTTTTAGTGGATTAACTTGAGCATAATTCAAATCAACTTATCATCAAAGTCACTATTGTCCATATTTATTGTCTGGACTAATTATATGAGTTTGACTCAATTTACAGCCCATAGGCCATAATATTAATGAGGGTGCAATATAATTTAATTTGGAGTCATTTCGATGATATATGTGAAGCAAGTACAATTAGAAAAAAGTGTAGCCGCCAGCAACGGAATTAAGCCAGGAGATCTGTCGCGCATTTGCCTTCATAAATAGTGACGGCATTATTAGATAGGCAAAAGGCATAAATTGCCCCCTAAACTTGTACTCAAAAGTCATTTACACACTTTAACTAATGGGACGACCTATTACACACCTTAATTACATAAAAATATATTTATTTCCCCCTTCCGTCACCCAACTCAGGACATTATGCCTAGAGTGAGAGCCACTCGCCTCCTAGTGAAGCCACGTAATAAAAGACCCCAATCCTTTTCATTTTATCCAAACCCGTTTCTTTTAGCTCAAATCCGATTCTTTTCACCCAAATCCGTTTTATTTTACCTTAGTCCATTTATTTCACCTACCCGTTTCCTTTCTCTAAGAACATCAAAATCTAATCATAAATTTCGTCTGTAAATCCTAATTTTAGCTAAAGATTTCTTTGATTCTATAGTGTTTTTGAAGCAGATGATGGTGACTTAGTAGATTCTCCCATGTCAGATATTATTTTCTGTAAGTTTTTTTTTTGCGGGAGAAGGACACCAGAACATGAGGGGCTGTGGAGAGAGAAAGACACCAAAGTTTTTCAGAGAAAGAATTGAAGAAGCAGAAATTTTGTGGAAATGAAAAAGAGAGGAATGAATCAAAATGGAAAAGAGTTGAATGAATAATAATGAAAAAGAGTTACCTTTGATTCAAAAGAAGGAATTTTGAACTATGTTTGAATTTAGGGTTTTTGATTAAGATTTTTGGGTGAAAATTTAGGGTTCTTGTTCATTAGGGTCGGGTGGGTGGGTTATAAAAAGAGAATGGGAATATAACCGTTGGATTGAATTTTTTTAATTAAAAAAATAAATAAAAATGGCTATATTAGCGTGTTGACGCGCTCAACTATGTGGAGCGAAACGCGCCTTGAGTTGAGTGACCTATATTAAAAATATTTTTTCATTTTTATTTGTTGGATTTAGTACATCAAAATTTTCATATTTTATCTTCAATATTTTACGTATTTTGAAAATTATTTTTTAAGATCCAAAACTAAATATCAATAAAAGACGTACAAAGTTCAGAATAGACAATAATTAGTCAAATTAGATGGTAGTGTACCACATGCTAATGACTAATCTAAGGAAAAAAGTGTGAGATTTGTTAAATTAGAATAGAAGAGTAATAAGGTCAAGTATGCAAGTCCAATGATGTGACAGTAAGGACTATCTCCCAACGGCCAAGTTCTCTGCACCTTTGTAATGTTTCTATCCATCTTTGGTGGGGCCTCATTTTACAACCCCACCCCCTCTCCTCCTGTTTTTCATATTGTAATACATTATTTGTTTCATGGAAGATTCTTGAATTTCTCCGATTGATTCATGAAATGTGATTGTCCAAAATCATATAAAGAGATTAAAGAATTATAATATTTCACTTGATGTGAAACTCAACGCTTCCTTTCCCTCACACCCAGGATTGAATATATGGAGGGTGATATATATAAGATGGGGCACCAACATCAATTAAATTATGAGAATTAAGATGTGTACATAATTACAAATAAATCTTGAATCTATTTCACTTTAAAAAGTTAGCTCATAATTGATCATGAGAATTTGCTTGTGACCATGTAAGAAAATCAGATTACACCGTCGATCTGATTGGAACAATGCAAATTAGAAGAAAAAAAATATTCAATTGGATACTCTGACATAAAAATTTACTCGTGTAATTTGGTTTCTTGATAATTTAATTGTCCTTTGGAGATCAAACTTAACTTATTGTGAAGAGTACATTTGCTTATTAATCCTTAATTTCTAATTATTGTTCTGGCACAAATGTAGAGAGACCTCCTTTATTGGCCAAATTTGGCACTTTAAAACGTTTAATTACTCGTCTCCCTTTGTCAATACATACTCTAATTAGCTGTATCTACTAAATTTGAGAGAAGTAATCAAAATTTGAAACTGCTATATATATTGAGTTAATACCTCGGATGATCACTCAACTATGCACTGTTTTATCAGAAAGTCACTCAACTTTGGTTTTTAACTCAAAAGTCATTCAACTATGAACTTTTTTCTCAGAAAGCCACTCAACTTTGGTTTTTATTTCAAAAGTCACTCAACTATGTCACTCAACTATGAATGTTTTACTTACAAAGTCACTCAATCTATTTAATTAATTTTTTTCATTAAACTTACAAACATGGAAATTTTATTTCTTACTAAAATTTTAAAAAATAAAAAGATATTCATTTAAATCATTTAATATCTCGATCCGCTAAAAATATAATATATTACCTTTTATTTTACCCCTTTTCTCCAATTGTGTGTGAATACAACGATCTCCATGCACTGTTCATAAAATATAGAAATTACAAAATTACTTTTTTAGTAAATTCAAAATTTTAGTAACAACGATACATAACAAAGGAACCAAAAGAAGTGATTAAAAAAAACTGACTTGAATTTGTTACTAATGTTTCTCCTGCCGTTAAGTTAATTAAGATTTGGTCTTTACATGTTATTTTTTTTTAAAATGGTCTTTACATGTTATTGATTTTAGAGTGCTATAATTAAATTAATTAATTGGTTTAAATGAATATCCTTTTATTTTTTAAAAAATTTGGTTAGAAATAAAAAAATTCATGTTAGTAAATTCAGTTGAAAAAAATAATTAAATCATTAAAATAATATATTTCTAATGGATCGGGTTATTAAATGGTTTAAAAGAATATCTTTTTGTTTTTTATAATTTTAGTTAGAAATAAAAATTTCATGCTTGTAAGTTTTAATGAAAAAAATCAATTAAATAGATTGAATGACTTTGTAAGTGAAACACTCATAGTTGAGTGACTTTGTAAGTGAAACACTCATAGTTAAGTGACTTTTGAGTTAAAAATCAAAGTTGAGTGACTTTCTGAGAAAAGAATTCATAGTTGAGTGATTTTGAAGTTAAAAATCAAAGTTGAGTGACTTTCTGAGAAAATAGTGCATAGTTGAGTGACCATATGAGATATTAACTCTATATATACTCAAAAAATCAAAATACAGTCCAATTAAATGTGTTTGCATTTCTAACTTTGGTGGTCATTTGGTCACCTACCCAAACGGAAAATCTTTCTTGTGTTTATCTAAGTATCTATTTTCACTAGAAAATAAAAAGTTAGTGAATGAACAAAATTTTGTAGCTTAACAATAAAAATCCATGCTAATTTCATTCAACTATGGATTATCGATGAATTATAAGAAAATTCAATTACTTAAAAATATTTTAGCAGCAAATTAGTTAGAGATTATCGATAAATTCTGTAGCTGATTTGATGTTTTATTGTTGGAATTTGCCATCTTTGAGTGCCTTGACATACTTTGCTTCTAGAACTTTTTGATGGTTTTTACTTTATAGTGTTTCATAATCCGACATCAATTTGACTTCGTTGTTTATAGCCCTAGCCCGCCTAGCTAATATGTACTTTCTAGGAAGTTGTAAAATTTCATGATTTCTCAATGATTGCGTCCAAATTACTTCAATATTGTTTACTGTTTGATGGAAATTTAAGTAATAAACAAAATGAAAAAAATAGGAAAACATCAAATTAATTAGGTGTAGACTAGTATTCTCTATACAAGATTTGTATTTGTTGTGTGACTCATTCTCTAGGTAATTAAACACTAGTGGAGTAAAGGTGACACAAAACCAAAATGGGGAAGTAAAAAAAATACTGAACCACGTATTACATATAATCAAAAGTTGACGAGAGAGTTGCTCGGATGGTAAGCACCTCTTACTTCCAACCCGAAGGTTGCGAGTTCGAGTCACCAAGGGAAAAAGGGTGGGAGCTCCTAGGGAGGGTAAAAATAAAAAGAAAAAACATATAATCAAAGTTACGTGTGAGGGACATGTTGAAAATATAATTAAAAATTAATAATGTGTTTTTTTTAATAACTTAAACTTTTAGATGACATGATCATGTTGTGCTTTCATACATCCAATACGCGATAAATATTTTTGAAGGTTGGCAAGGTGAAATGCGAAGTAGAACATGAGAAATCAAACTTTCAGCAATAAAAGAGAAAACTCAGAAGACAACTAATGAGCTACTATGATTTCTCGATAGAGATATACTTTGTATTATTAGCTCGCCTATTATTTACCTTAGCGAAGACTTTGTAATAATATATATGTCAATGATTTTCAAATGGACGGTACGTATAGTCTTATAAATAAGCTATTAAATTTATTGGACATACAGTTCCAACTTTTTTTTAGGTACAAGACATAAACTTCCAAATTTTTTCTTTAAAAAAAGTCTAGTGTATATTTAATGATTCGACTAAGAGAAAGACAAGAAGAAAAAACCCTTGTTTTCTCTACTGGCATTAATCATCTTCTATCTAGCCATACTCTACTTTTCTGACTGCTCCTTAAAACATGTTTATCCTCTCTTTTATAATTATATATTAATCTCTATTATTATTCCTCTTTCCTCTCTCTCTCTCTCTCTAGACACAAATTAAAGTGAACTACACTCAACAAGAAGAAGAGGGGGATATAATTAGCTTAATTAAAACTATTTTGTTAGTGAAATTAAGGTGAAAATATCAAAGTAATGGGGAGAGCTCCTTGTTGTGACAAAAACAATGTCAAGAGAGGGCCATGGTCACCTGAAGAAGATGCTAAGTTGAAGTCATATATTGAGCAAAATGGAACTGGTGGAAACTGGATTGCTTTGCCTCAAAAAATTGGTATTAAAAATTCAAATTAATTCCCCCTCCCCTCCACCTTCCTTTTTTTTTTTTTTTCTTGATGAAAATTATAGAACTGACCTAGGAAAGTTCATGAAGTACTCCTACGATACTGTGTGTGTTGAAGTGTCTCAGTTGCTTTGCCTGCTCTGACACTATGTTGAAGTGTGTGACCGATGAGATGTCACAAACTTTGAAGTGTGGACCAAGGGTCATGTTAGTTGTTGTTTCTGATTGTTTTGTTCTTATGCATACCATGATTAATAGTGTTAATCATGCTGCTTTTGTGAAAATTTTAGGCCTTAAGAGATGTGGGAAAAGTTGTAGGCTTAGATGGTTAAATTATTTGAGGCCAAACATCAAGCATGGAGGATTTTCAGAAGAAGAAGATAGGATCATTTGCAGCCTCTACATAAGTATTGGAAGCAGGTAATTAATTTAAGACCCTTAATTAATCTCTTCAAATCATGTTCTTTATCCCTCTCTTCTCATTAATAACTTCTCTCTCTCTCTTACTAGAAATATTAGCTAGTTGTTAACACCAAAATCAGAGTAGAGTCGGAGCCAGAAATTTTCTTAAGAGATTCAGAAAATATAGGAATATTACGTACGGTTGACACTTGAATTTGTGACCTAAAATAATTTTTGAAAGCTTTCCTTATTATACCAATAGGAGATTTTATTTTTTATTTTTTTGTATATATACACAAACACATTTAATTTGATTGTACCCTATTTTGTGCACTATAATGGTCAGACAAAAGAAATTCAATTGAACCTTGTTCGTTACATCTAGCTCTATTACTGAATTGTATGAGGAATATTATGTCAGGTGGTCAATAATTGCAGCTCAACTTCCTGGAAGAACTGATAACGATATAAAGAACTACTGGAATACTAAGCTAAAGAAGAAGCTATTTGGGAAACAACGTCAAAAGCAAGGATCAAGAAAAGGAAAAGAAATCAACTCTATCTCAACAATTTCCAATAACATCAACAACATGAACCAAAACCCTTGTTGGCCTGAGCTTCCCATCATGCAACAACCAATACAATTCTCAAATAATGACCATACATCCATCAGAAAGTTATTAATCAAACTTGGTGGTAAATTCTCAGAGAATGACCAATTGACAAATGTTGTGTCACCAAATTCTCAATATCCTATCGATAATTCATCGATGCAGCTAATGTATCAAAATCATATCAATTTAATCTCTTCGTCTCCAATAGACAATGTCTTCAACAACATGACCACGCCAAATACTGATCCATACAACATGAATGGGGAAGCTAGCAATTTTACAGCTGAATTTGAGCATATGATAAATAATCATCAACAAAAATTAGATGGTCTTGAATTTTTATACGAGGATGATGTGTTTATCGATAAGTCTGCGTCTACTTCTGGAGGAAATTTAGACTGGGAATCGATGAATCCTTATGTGCTTCCTCTTCCTCCTATTGTTGCTTCTAATGATGGAGGTAATTTTCAACAAGGTGTTATACTTCAAGAAGATGCACTTGATGAACTAAGATACCCTATGGCACAATAATATTATTATTATTGTACATTTTATTTGACATTATATTATATTGTAAATTTTTGTTGTGAAGGGAGAGGGGTGAATGATTTATGTAGGTTGGAGAACCCTAATAAACTTGTTTATTACTATATCTTAGCATGTTCTCTCTAATTTTGTCGATTTTATTATTGCTACGTTATTTTTTCTTGACGTTTATCAATCAATGTTTATTAATATAATTACATACAATTACCTTTTAAGTGACCTGATTATGTGAATATATTTTTTACACTGTCAATGCACAAACTTTAACACCCTTCCATTAATTTAGAGCTTGTTTTCTTGAATTTCTTGTTCTTTTGACTGATTTTTCACAGATATACTAATACAAATGCACTTTGTATTAGCCATAAATATGTTTCATCTTATTTCTGAATGTTCAGAGGAGATATCAGTCACAACTCACATATTTCGAAATAATAAAATATTCCTATTGCAACAAGTTCTGGTCTCTTTGGACATATAACTTACTGGTTTTTAGCGTGCAAAGGTATTATGTGCATGTTTCAATATTAATTACTAATTTGATAAGATTTTTTTATGTCTAAGATATAAATGGGATCGATTACATTTCGTACATGATTCCACCCTTAAGAATTCTGTTGATTGATCCCCTTTTTTCAGAAATAATTTGCAATGAACATATAGAGTAGTCCAATCTAACTCGATTCCCTCAAGGAAAAAGTTGAATCAAGATTTTTCTTGTGTACTTTGTCCACTTTTATTACATGCAAAATTTGTTAAAAGATAGGTTCGATTTTGATGTTAAGATAGTGATGTGTTGAAGTGCGTGATCACTTCGTATAAAAACTCAGATATTAGAAAGAAACACACACTGCAGTAAATAAAAGATTTAGCGATAATTTATACGACAATAATATAATTGTCACAATATCATATTTAGCGACAATAATAAATATGATTAATAATTAATATCAATATTATATATATAAATATCGTTAAAGACTTTAATAACTTTCAATGCAATAACATTAACTATTACTATACTACATATTTTTTATGATAAAAAATATATTACCGCTAAAAGAAAAATCAATGACAATCACTTCTAATTAGTTAATTATATCATGTCTCCAAAGCAGCCACAATATTGTCAACATTTCTAACTAATTAGCTACAACGATGTACGTCCATATGCTGGCGAGCAGTGGCGAAGACAACATAGCAGTGTTGCGCCCGGTTCATTTGAATTCATTACTTTTACCGTTGAATATAAATTTATATGTAAAAAATATACTAAAATTACAATAAATAGTAGGTATGAAGTCGTAATTTTAAAAAATATAATAGCTTCAATACTAAAAATCTTTAGAATTAAATCAAATAACTTAAATTCTAAATCAGCTTTTATGCAATAACGATTAATTTTATCAATTCACGATAACGTCACACTAAAGACTGAGAAATTCTAAGAACTAAGAACTTAATTATAACTGACAATTAAGTACACAAAAGAAAGTTGATTACAGTTCATGCTATACTTTTGACTTTAATATATCATCTTTTAACTCTTGACTTTTGTTCCTCATGAACACTTTTGTTTGGTAAGCTAAGGTCGTGGTTTGTTAAAACTCCGTTGACATAATTAATAAAATCTAAACGGAATTTTGTGTTTTTTTGAGCCGCAAGTTTATAGAAACTTTTCAGTCCATTTTCCACTTACTTTTATTTGTGTACCGAAAAATAAATTTTCACTTTTATTTGTTTACAAAAAAAAACAATTTCTCTTTTCTATTTTACCTTCGTATTAACAACTCATAATTCTAAATTACAACCTATTATAAAGACTACTATACATCCATTAAGACAAAGATCAAATATACACTTCATTTATGGATACGTAAAAATGATTGGAGGGAGTAATTAATAGTACTAGCTTAGGAAAATCTATTTTATTTTATTTAAAAAAAAAAAAAAACAAGTCGGAGCAAAATCATCTCCACAAGAATTTGAGAAAAAAAGAAATAGATAGAAAGAATGCTTCTTTTAAAATGGTAGGTAAATACTGTAACAAATTAAGCTAAATATGTAGCCAAGAGAGACAGATAAATAAAGATAAATAATTCCATATTTTAAAATACACAAGGTAGCATTGCATTAACTTTATTTAATTTTAAATTAACAAACTTATAAGCGCCTAAGTTTCTGTAAAGTCAGAAAAGAATATCCTCAGCAAGAAAGAACTACACAGAAAAAGCCTCAAACACACAACCAAAATTTCCCCAATTTAATTAAGAAAAAAATAATTAAAATTAATTATCATACTGAAATCACAATCTGTCAACAGTACTAGATGACGATAATAATTACCAAAGATAATATCCGTGATAAAGGTCTTTAATTTCCTTGTCAATGACAACAACCAAACGACGACTACCTTACTAAAATATATATTAAAGTTACATTAACATATCTAATATATTCTAGAAAACAAATATCAAAAATTGACACTGATTATTTAAACAAAAGATGGTGACACTCACTAAGATAAAAAAAATCCTTAAGATTTGTCCTATCCAATGACCTGAAAAAAAAGGCTGTTCTTTATTTTAATAATTTGTTGAAAAAGTATCCGTTTTTGTAATTGTACCTGTAAGTATATAAATAATTGTTGGTATTATGGTCTTAAATGGTTACAAATAACATTTTTAAATGAAGTTAACTATGTATACATCCCCTGTTCACTTCATTTTTCTTAACAAATACATAAAAAAAAAGTTTATAATATATATGTGACGATATAACTTGAACCCAAAAGATCTATTTATTGTAATACCAAAATGAATTTTATGTGATCAACACAAGAGAGGAAAGAAGTTACATTCTCTCTCAGTCTCTGTTTTAATTTATTTGTTTTATTTTGACTTGACACATAATATAAAAAAATAAAAAAAGACTTTTCAGTCTTATGATTTTAAATGAAAGTATGTCAAATGTATCAAAATGACGTTTAATCTATCATTTTAAACATGGCAAATGATAAGTTAAAATTAAAAAAATTGTCAAAAATAGACGTTTATTCTTTTTTAACCGGACTAAAATGAAAAGTAAGAGTACTTTCGAATCTCACTACGGGCCGGGTTGGATTCAAATCTCACCTTCTTATCTATTCATACACGATTACTTTCCCTAATTATGGGCCGAGATGGATATGAAAGGCCGTGCACGGTCAATGTGGGCTTATGGCCTTTTTTCCTATCTTCTTCTCTTTACTCAATGGGAATCCAAAGTTTGTGTCCTTTAATTTCAACGACATATTGGACTCTTCAATGCAGATATTGGAGAGCTAGTGTATCTGTCGGTTTAATTCGATTTAATGTATTATTATAGGCTATATAATTTGGACATTTTTGCTTACTAGAATTTACATTTCTTTCTAAGAACAGATACAAATGAAAATCAAGTTGAATAGCTGCTTATAATAGCATGGCAACTATGAACCATTTTTCTAAATACTCAAAGGCACGCTTAATCCCCAAGATGATGCTTGAGCGCTTCTCGGGCGCTTCAATGTCGTCATCACGCCCTCTAAAATAATTAATATATCACTTTATTGTAAAAAGATCAATTTTTTTATACATATTTGTTACTCATGCTTAAGGCTGGCAACGGAACCGGGAGGTGCCGGTACCAGTTCCGGTTCGTTCCGGTCTGTTCCGATCCGTTACCGGTTCCGTCTCGGTTCCGGATAGTACCGGTTAGATCCGGTATTGTACCGGTCCGGGAGGGGTAATGGGACGGAAACCGAGATTTACCGGTTCGTCCCGGTCCGGTTAGTCCCGGTTCTGTCCCAGTCCGGTCCGGTTCGGCCAGTTTTTTTTTTGTTTTTTTTAAATCTGAAATTTCAAAATTTATAGCCGTTGAGAGCCGTTGGGCAACGGCTTTTGGGCCCCACCAACGGCTCTTTCACCCCCATAACCTCCCTTTACACCTCCCTACCCCCCAAACTTTTTTTAATACCCTAAACTTCTTAAAACTACATTTTCATCCTTCTTTTTAACTATAAATACCCCTAATCTTTCATTCTTTTCACTCACAAAAATATCTTCTAATCTCTCTACTCTCTACTCTCCAAATTCTCTCATTCTCGTTAAAATTACGAATTTGATCTTTGGAAATTGGAGTTTCAAAATTCAACTTTCAATTTTCGGCTTCCGGTCATACACGTCTACTTTTTTAAGTAGACATTTGGTACATTCGTTCCAACTCACTTTTCATTTAGTTATTTATTTGTTTGCATTTA